>PVIW01001104.1:255713-340781 GCA_004026585.1 Noctilio leporinus | reverse complement strand
AGCTTCCCCCCCACCTCCAAGCAGCTTCCTTCTGCAGACCCTCCCTTCGGGAAGCCATCTGCCTTTGTTATGCAAAGCTCCTTAACTGTACCTTCTGCTGCCTTGGAGAAGGCCTGGTATTTTAAACCTGTCCCCTGGGCACCCTTCCTGCCTTTTTGCTTGGGGGAGTTTCCCCAGATATGGGGTCTCCCCTGTTTTCCAGAGACCTCTGGTCCAACCTACCCCACTACATTAATGCAGCTACTTGTTGACTATAGGAGTTAATCAGAAATCTTAGTGTTTACTCAAGACGCCCTTAATCATTGGATACTTGTCTAGCTATCACTTAGGGCCCTGCAATATACTGGGATTAAATCAATGGTAGCGTTCTCTTAAGACTTACTTGTGTCTCTTCGCAAGCTGCCCACCCACTGTTTCTCCAATTCTGGTCTCCTCAGACCCCTGACTTTTCATGTTATATCCTGTCTTATTTAAGACATAATTTTATATTTGTTAAAAGCTCTCTATTTCTAAGGATATTTTTATCTTAGTGAAGGGATCCTGCTGATGTAATTTAAATATTTTGAGCAACTGACTGGCCTAAATGAGAGAAAGGAATACAGAATAAACAAGGTAAATATTTAACCAATAGCAAAGTGATAGATTGAAACACTAACATGTTAGTAACTAATATAAGTAAAACTAAGCTAATGTCTCCAATTAAAAGACAAAGATTATCACATTGAAAAACAAAGCCAACTACATGCTACTTACAAGAGATTCACACAAAATATAAGGGTACTGGAAAGTAAAGAAAAGGATTGCATTGTGTAAACATCACCTAAAAGAAACTTTGTAGTCAAGGTAAAATCAAACTTGTAGACATTCAAAATCAAACTAGTAGACACTCAGACAAAATAAGCCCCACAAAACATTAGTACAAGCAAAGAGGAATGTGTATACATATCCTTATAAAGCTAGCATAATTAACACAATGTTATACCGGTGTAACAATATATGTATAGATCATGGAACAGAATAGAGATTATAAAATGAGACCCATACAAATACTGACTTATAACTTAAGTGACACTCCTGAGAAAGAAAATATAATAGTAGAACCCTTGCCCAATCATAGGTAGAAAACTTAACTACATGATAAAACCAAGTATTAATTTTCAAGTAACATGAGAAAATAATTTACAGAAGAAAAATTGTTAGTTTGAACTGTTAATGTATGGTTTCTAAAGCTCATTGAAAAAATTAAAAATATGCTTCTAAAATGAAACTTGAATGAACCCCGTTTTTCTCCTAAAATCCTTAAGCTGTATTATCAGGCAAGAGTTACTCACCTGGGTTTCAGGGAGAAGGTGATGACTGAAGATCCAGGCAGGTGGTCACTCAGTATTAGAGATGAGGGTCATGAGGCTGAGATTCAGAGACATGAGATAGGACTCAGGCAACAACTGGACAGTTTGTGAACAGCACAAAGATGTCCAGCAAGGGAGTCAATAAGTGTTAAACTATCAATCTTGTGGCTCTGAAGATCTAGGTGTCCTTCCTGGAGAAGATACCCTTTTCTAATTCACACAGAGTATTATAGGGACTAGCAGTAGCTCTGTAATCACTGCAGTTAGTAAAAATAAGACATGAGCAAAACCAAGACATGGCTCTTGTCCTAGTGGATACATTAACAAGACGTTGATCTTGAGTATAGGAATAAGGAAATGGCCAGATTACTAAATTTAGGGCATGAAATCAGAATGAGAGGAGCAGCAGGGTGGACCCAGGTTTCAGTCTCGTGGGCTCTCAGATGTCCCGCCTTAATTAACTATGACTATAGACAGTTTGGTCTCAATCCCAAGGCAAGGGTGACAGCAGGTAAGAGTCTAATGGCTTCAATACCAGTGTAAAAGGAATAGTAGCAGGTAATGGGGGAAGTCATTATATACCAGCCTTTTCATTTGTCTTCACTCCAAAACTCCAAATTACCAAACAGCAAAACATTTGTTTGGTTGTTGAAGCAGCCAATGACTGATTTTCTAAATCTGCTGGGGCCCACATCAAATCCACCCTTTCAATAGCCACTACAGCCTGAGCACATCATTTCTTTGCTGTTTTCCCACTGTGTGTAGAATAAATCTTAAGGTGATTTACCAATGCGTCCATGATGTGATGCATTCCTATTTCTTAAACCCACCACATCTCAAATTATGTTCTGTGACCTCAAACCAACTGTTCCTGGAACTTTCTCAGCAGTACTTTTTTGCTGCAATGGCAATCCTGCTTTCCATCTGCTCAGGTTGTACCATTCTTAGCAAATTTTATCTGATGTCCTTCCCCTTGTGTTCTCATAGTGCCCGAACATAACTTCATCATTGCTTTCATATTCAGTCATTCATTCATTGTCTACATATATAGTGTCCATTATGCTATTATTCTTTATACAGTTAGACTCAAACCTGGAGACAATAAAAGAAAAAAGATAAGAAAGAAAAAATAGGCAAGGCCCTTTACCTGGGGATCCTCTTAGTACAGTGGGAAAAATAGGCAATGAAATTGTAATTGTGTAATAACTGTGACAGCATCACAGTTTTGATTTTGCTTTTATTCCACTGAAGGTGAGTCCTATGTATTTTATTATCTTCTAGTATAGCTCTAATACTTAGCATACTGCAAGTCAGAACACTGATTGATAAATGCTTGTTGAATGATATTCCTTTCCAATCACTCCTAAATTTAACTACTCTAGCCATCTTTGTTTAAGTGCTTCCACATATTCTCCTTAAATCCTCTTATTTCTAGCTGGACCAGTCTTCTCACTGCTTGCTCGCTCACTTTCCACCAATCATGCTATCTCCCACTCATAGCCCTTTAATGGTTTTCAATCACTTCAGAGAAAAATTCAAATCTTTTAGGTAGGCTGCAAAAGCTTTTTATTTTTTGGACATGGAGATATCACAACCTCATTTCCTCTCACTGCCCTCAATAGCTCTAATCACACTTCAGTTATTCCACAGATACACTAAGCACATTCCCACCTCAGGATTTCTGCAGTTTTGCTTCCTCTGCCTGGAATACTCTTCCCTTTGTATCTTGGGATCTTTGCTTCCTTTTTTTCAGGCTTCCCCTCAAATGTCTAATCACCATGGAGACCCTTCCTGACTGCCCTATCTATCTAACAAGTCCTCTGTCTCAACCTTTCTCTATGCCCTTTCCCCTTCTTCTTTTTTTTTTGAAATGGTTATCACTATTATTGAATACCTGTCATGCTCCAGGCATTATTCTAAGAAATAGGAAGCCATGTGTGAACAAACAAAAATCACAACCTTCTAAGAGCTTGAATTTTATTTTATTTTTTTATTAAAAAATTTTTCAAAACATGCTCACATTCTCTTTTTTTTAAGATTTTATTTATAATTTTCAGAGAGAGGGGAAGAGAGAGAGGCAGAGAAGAAGAGAGACATCCATGTATGGTTGCTTTCACCTGCCTCCAGCTACAGATCTGGCTGGAGACCTGGCTTGCAACTTGGTTATGTGCCCTGGCTGGGAAAGAGCTTACATTTTAGAGGGAGAAAACAGACATTACATTTTTTAAAAAAGAATAATATCTTGTATATCTATGATTGTAAGTGTTATATGGAAAAAACAGAGTAGGAAAAGGATAAGGAGTACTAGGAATACAGGGAGAAATTTCAAACAAAAGGTTAAGGAAGATGTTATTATTAGTATGCATTTAGATCATGACAAACAGAGTTCCTGCCTCAGTCCTCATGCCCCTTAGTCCTGATACTTGAAATCTCCTTGAAAGTGTCCAAGTCCCATTCTAGTGCCTGAGATTTCCCGGAGCCAGGTGTGCAGTAGAGGGACCTGAGCCCAGTTTCCACTTTCACCCCTGGAAGCATTCTCTGACTTCTTACCCTCTCATGGAGTCAACAAGGTACTTCAGAGAACTCTAGGACTCATGCCTCTGACCTCATCCTGGGGTGATGGCCAAGTGCCAGTTCCAGGGTGGCCTCATAAAAATGGATCACTTCTGCCGGCTGGTGTAGTGTTTCTTTCTTGGGACCATGAGAGATTGGACCACCAGAAGAGTGCTGACCTGGTGATTTGATGTGACCCTGAGATAGGTCAGACTTCGAACTGAGAATCATCATGTTTACTGATTAGAAGCTGAACATACTCGTTATTGATGTCACCATGCTTGACATGGACCCATGACTTTTAAAATACTTTTCTTTTTAATCAAATGGTTGTGTAGAGGCAGGGATCTACGATCAATTTTTCCCTGGGGCCCCACATGCCCTTCTGGCAGCCAGGCCAGTTATCTCTGTGTAACAAATTGCATCAAAACTAGTGGCATGAAACAACCATCTGTGGTCTCAAAGATTTATAAGTCAAGAATTTGAATGAGGTATGGCAGGGATGGCTTATTTCTGTTCTATAATGTCTAAGGTCTCAGCTGGAAGATGTGAAGGCTAAGGGCTAGAGTCATGTGAAGACTGGATCACTCATGTGTCTGGCTGTTGATGCTGAAACACTTAAGTGTGGTAAGGCCTCTTCTCAGGGCTGGGGGTTCCTCACAAAAATAGTAGCTGGGTTCCCAGGACTTGAGTCCGAAGAGAGAGACACGTTCTAGTGGAAACCCTTTGTAGCCAAGCCGAAGAGTCACACAGTTAACAATTTTGCTTCTTTCTGTTTATTGAGGTAGTTAAAAGGGCATGTCCAGTTTCGAGGGGACGGGAAATCGTTCTTCCACCTCTTCACTTCTGAGTGGCAAGGTTCCGGAAAAGCACTTGGGCCTGGAAATATTGCTGTATCATCTTGGGGGGGAAAAAAAACAATCTGCCACAGAAAATTTCACTGAAAACACTACTTTTGCACAAAAAATTGGCAGGACATTTGGAGAACACAGGGAAGCACTTTCTAGACAAAGCAGGAAGGAAGCACACAGGCACCAGCGTTGTACAGGTCCATGGAACTAGCTATTCCCTTTGAAGGCTCTGAAACCTTCCTGTTCGACCTACTCACAAAATGCACATGCCTTTATCCTCTCTCAGGTCTTAGAAAAGTGTTGCCAGCTCCAGCAAACTGCTCCTTTTGGCCCCTTCAAGTGATTTATGTCTTAGAGTGAGGGGATAGGAGGAATAATTGTGATTCTACTTCAGAGAGTTCATATTCTGCCTGCCATGTAAATCCATGCTTCTACTTAAAACTTGAAATTAAATCAGCTCAAATGAGTTTATGGCATGACCAAGAACTTCCCAAAAGGACTGAGGAAGAGCAGGTCACAGATCTAGAAAGCTCAGAAAACACCAACCGAGGTGTTCACCCAAAAGAGTACATGTGACAATCTGCTAGCAGGAAGAAAGTTTAGAACTTTTATTTATGTTTATTTTTTTAATTACAGTTATTTTTTGGGGAGAAAAAAGCTTTCCTAGTATTACATATATTGCTTGACTAGGGTGCCCTCATTTTACCTTTAGATTAGTACAGAATTCCCTATAAGAAGAGAAATATTTGGCAGGAAGAATGATGGTTCCACAGCACAGAAGACTTAACAGGAGATTCCTTCCTTGTCCCTCTACTATTTGGTAACATATCAAATGTGACAAAAGTAGATTTATATAATTTTATCATATATGATATATGGCTTTAACTAAAATAGTTCTTATAATATGTACCAATGGCTTTAAAAATTATACCAAAGAAACCAATGCTCAATATAGTGATACTAGTAAAGCACACAGGAAACCAGAAGACAGTGGAGCTGAACTTTCTTTTTCTTATTAAGAGTTCTTTTTATATACTTCAAAGTTGCTAAGAGACTAGATCTTAAATGTCCTCACACAGAAAAAGGAATGATAATTATATGCCATAATGGAATGCTAGTCAACGCTATGGTGGTAATTATATTGTAATATATAAATGTATCAAATTAACACGTAGTACACTTTAAAGTTACACAATGTTATATGTCAATCAGATCTTAATTTTTTTTTTAAAGAGCCTTTTTGTCAAGTGTATTACAAGATGAAAACGATGGCAGCCTAAGCAGATCTTAAAAGGTTGGGCAAAAATGTTCAAACCTGTCACGGAGATTTTTGAAATATGCTTTCATAATCACTATTATCCACAGTTTAACTGAAGTCTAAATGTTTAATGTATATGGTTTTATTATGCTTTTGTAATACTGCTTTTTCAGCTCTTACAGTCATTAAAATCAGTTCTCAATATAAGCTTAATTGGTTGTAAAAACCGCATAGAGGAATGTGAATATTGACTGGATATTTGATTATATTAAGAATTTTTTTGTTGATTTTTTCCTGTGTTAATAAGGTTGTAGCTTATTTAAAAATTATATATATTTTAAGAACTACATATTGAAAATTTACAGATGAATTATATGAAACCTGGAATTTGTTTCAAAATAATCCAAGGCAGTGGTCATGGGGAGGGTGAAGTATGGATAAACCAAGTTTATCCATACTATGAATTTACAATGACTTAAATAGATAACAAATGCAGAGGGGTGTGTTCTAGTATTCATCCTACTTTTCTAACTATTAAAAAATTTCATACTAAAAAGGCAAAAATCTTTAATTTGGAAACATCTTTAATTTGCTGTATGACATAAGGTTAACAAAGATTTTCAAGTAATAAAGCATATTCAACAGCCTTGGCCTCACTAAATTATTATTAAAATGCATATGCATTCAACCAAGGTGAAACTTTTTGTACCCTGAATTTAAAAGTTTGCATTTCTTTAAATTAGCACCCCCAGGGCTAGTCAATTCTTAGAGGTAGCAAAGGCTCTCAGAGCAGTCACGGAATGATATGCCAACTAACCAACCCAAAACCAAACTTGCTCTCTCTGGTTTACTCATCCCAGAGACAATATTATTCTGCCTTAATCATAGTCGAGTCAGGTGCCAGGACACCAGGGACCAGCCCTACAGCCCCAAACCTGCGTAAAATGATTCCAACTAAGCAATCCCAAACCGTTGACTCAGCGTGCTCTGCCTTCCAGAGGAAACTCCAGTGCCTGCGGTGCCTAACTCTTCTCCACCCGAGGTCTCCTGCCTATGCACCGCCCAGTGCTTTTCCTCTGCACCCCTGTGAGGCAGGCTAGGCCTCCTGATCCTAGGACCCCTGTGTGTAATACACTTTGCTGTTTGCCGGGCCTCTCCTCTCCCGCCTCTAGTAGCACATCTGTCTGGTCATCTCGTGAAAGAACGCAAAACAGGTGCACGTACCAAACAAAACTAAAAGTTTGAGACCACTATCCTAGAAGCCATTTAGTGCTCATTCAAGCCCAGTATAAGACTTTCTTCAATATTGTCTTACCACGTGCTTGAAGTATTCTAGTCTGGTGTTAAACTGACTACATCCTGAAGAAGCTGACTGCATTGTTGGATCATACAACAATCCTTAAATTGGCTCTTGTCGTGAAAGGAGAAGAGTGGAGAGAGGTAGTATCACGTGATTAACTCCCTTTTTTAGCAGATTCAGAAGCGCTGGAAGGTGAGTTACTGGATCCCCGCATCATGCTGAAATGATTCTGCCTACTTTCATCGGTGGATCTGAGAAGAGTGGCTTTGATAAAAAGACCCTAGGGCCAATTAGTCCAAAGCACTTCTTCCTCACTCCACTATTCAGCATCACCTTTCCCATGATACATGCAGTTAATAATGCACTGATTGCATTATCATTTAATCAAAAAAATTGAGCAAGAGTGATCCAAGGAATCTAGGAGAAAGTAAAGTATTTGCTATAAGAACTTGCCCTCAGTTATTAGTAAATCTCAACAAGGCAGTGGGAAAATAATTTCCTCTGACCCAGCAAACAAACCACAAAGCATCTGTTTTTACTGCTTCTTTCCCAGTTTGGAAATGATGATGGTTGTTGCATCCAAATTCGCCGGTTCCCGAAACTATTCAACAATTGCTTGACCTCTGTTTGACTTTCACATTGCTTTATGAAAAAGAAAACATATTTCTTGGAAGAATAAAATCAATTTTAGTAACTTCAAGATTGAATTATGGGCAACAAATAGAAATACTCACAATTGGCCTATAAGCTAAAGTTGAGAGAAAAGGAACATGTAATCCCTGACTTCTGACAGAATGGAAAGTAAAAATAAATGTTAGAAATCCGTTGAGTGTGTTACCCATCTATCCACCCTGGATTACGGCAGCAGTTCCAAAAATACTCACTCTAAAAAAAATATTTCAGCTTTACAGAGGCATAGCTGGCATATAAAACTGACTTGCAGGTTGTGCTGCCACCCAGTCTTGTGCCTGTGTGTCTCCTATCCTGCCTGACCCACTTAGGTGTGGCACTTGAGGAACTGGTAAACCAAATAGGTGGCAGCACTGCTCACGGCCATGTGCACCTGAGTCAGAGGCTATTCGAGGTTAAGTAGGGATTCTGAAGCAGCATTAGCCAAGGTAGCTCTGAGATGTGTTGATGGAATGAAGAGAGAGCATTTCATAGGGTCATAAGTGTAACAGGTACATCATAATGAACGCAAAGTCTGATGGGCTGGGATTGAAAAAATCCAAAGGGGTTATTAGAAGAAGAAAGGTTAAGACGTTTGTAGAGTATGGTTATATCTAGCAGTTCAGTACGTCTCGGAGACCGCTTCAAACTTGGGGCCTGCTGTAGAAGTGGCTGCCGGGAAGGACGAAGTCACTCACTCCTTTTCCCTTGCTCCGTCCATTAGAACCACAGATGTTCCTGGTCTGGAGTGTGCACGAGGAGGTGAGAGGCCCGTGAGAGACCCTCTAGCTTGCAATCTAGCCAGGCCCTGAAGCGGAGTGTCGAACTGGTTTGGGGCAGAAGCGATGAGGCAACGTCAGAAAGTTAGGCATAAGAAAGAGTGAAGATTAATATACAAAGTGGGGGATTTTAAGCAAGAAAGTGTTGTCTTCCACTTTGCAACAGCAGCTCTCAGTGAAGCATGCTTTCTGCAAGTCGTTGGGGGTCGTTGGCCTTGGCTATAAAAGAGTAGCCTACCACGGGGACCTCTTCCAGATGGGCGTGGGCAGATGGCTGGGAAAGCTTGGGGGTTATGATGACGTACAATGGATTCATGCCACGTGATTCAGAAATACAGCTTCACTTCTGTCTTCAACGATCCCATTAAATCTGTCAGTGGAAGCAATCCTCCTGCCTGTGTGGAAACTCAATCCCCCTGACTTTGTTGGTCACTTCAGTAAGAGTTAAGTCCTATGATCTTTTAAAGCGGCAGATATAGCCACAACTCAGAAGTGGAATATGTCTGAGATAATAATCAAAACTCTATGTATGATTTTAACATAAAATCTCACTTTCCTTCAGCTGCAGCCTCCTTTGAGCTGGTCACTGACAGTGGGAAGTGGGACATGGTCTTCCTTTTGCCTTTTATCGCTTCCTATTTGCTCATCTCTTTTTGTAGCTATTACCAGTCTAGTTTCTCAGTCCATCCTGTGTGGACGGGAGATGGTGAGGAGTAGTTAAGGGAGATTGAGGGAGGCAATGGGAATCACAATAATTCATGACTCTTTCTTCCAACCCTTTGCAAAATCCTCTAACTGTCCTTCCACCTATTTTTTCATTTTTCTGATGTAAGACTTCTATAAATAAGTAATGGTTATTTTCTTTAAAATTCTACATTCAAGGAAGTCTAGCACCTCATGTATTCTGGTGCTTCATTCAAAAGTTCCAATTTAATATCTTGTTAACAGCTATGTCATGGGGTGTTGGTGTCTTTGTCAGTCAGGATGCGATCACAAAGTACCATAGACTGGGTGATTTGTAAACAGCAGAAATGTATTTCTTACTGTTCTGAAGGGTTGAAGATCACGTGCCAGCGTGGGTGGGCTCTGATGTGAGTCTGCTGCCTGTTTGCAGGCTTCTGATTTCTCCATTTACTATCACCAACAGCCAAGCAAGGGAGCTCTCTCAAACCTCTTTTATAAAAGTAGGCAATGAGGATGTACATTTATCCTAAGAGTGCTTTGAAGAGTTCCTGGAAGACTGATACCTAAGACTGGTGTTGTTAGTTGTATTTGTTGTGATTAGCAGGACTTTAAAATACCTGGCATAAAAGCAGTGCTTTGGGGCTGGAGCACAGGATGAGCTCATGCCACCGCAGATTGATGATGCCTTTTTAATTCTATGTATGGTTGTTCCTCACCTGCTTCCAGCTATGGACCTGGCTGGAGACCTGGCTTGCAATCTGGTTTTGTGCCCTGGCTGGGAATCGAATCAGTGACCTCAGGGTTTGCAGACAGGTGCCAATCCACGAGCCACCAGCCAGGGCTCTGATGATCACTTTTAAGGGTCAGCAATAATGTAAGTGGAGTCTTCATGGCAGCCTAAGGTAAAGTTTATGGTTCCAACTTTTAAAAGCACTCGACTTTTACATTATATCCTATCTATTTAGACATCTTTGAGAACAATGTGTTGAATGCAGACATCACAAAATCCCAAACAAAGGTAAATCAGACCAATATTTCTCTGTTACCATGCTTTGGTTATAATCGTTGCTGACAACGCCATGTTTATTCTCATCATCACTTGGATGGGTGACCTATAATTCTGTTTCTATGCCACATTTAGGAGTTTGATGTTATCTTAAGGCTAAGGTGAGTTTTTAGAAGGTTTCAAACCAGAATAATTATATGATCACATTTGCATTTTGGAAATCATATTCTGTTCAGACTGTAAGACTGTATTAGGGAGAAGTGAATCTGTTCAGTACACCAAAAATTAAGATAGAACGAAGAGTCAAAGCTAAAACTTAAACTAAAACTACAAAAAAAGCAGAAAGGGGAGAAATATAAGAATGCTACCTCAAAGCCAAAAGTGGAGGCAGTGATAAACAATGTTATATTTCTAGAGGCCAGCAAAGATGGATGCTAAAGAATATTGACTGGAATTGACAATTCAACTGAACTTGTTTATGGCTTTCAAAGAGAAGTTTTAACATAGCAGTTTTGTCATGTTTATTGCTATGAGTCAAGGAATGGAAAATGAAGAAGTGGAGAAGTACAGACTAGTTTTCCAAATAGCTTTCCAATATAGAAAAATAAATAAGGACAGGGGTTAAAACATGTTTAAGGAGGGAAAAATAGGAAACAGGAAAGCAGAAGACAAAGGTTGTTTTGAACTGAGACAAAATAGATGAGAATGGTCCATGCAAAGGTCTGAAAAGATGAAATCCATTAGCTTATCTGAATCAGTTCTAGATTGGAAGGAAACAGTTTTTAAGATCAAAGAGATAATAGTAAGAATGGGTATGATGAAGTTTATAAATCTGGAAACAGAAAGGTGAGAAAGCTCATAATACAGTGAGTGGTATCCTAAATTTAAATTCCTGCTTCTCTTTACAGGATTTCCATGATATGGCCCACCAGTCTTATTTCATATTATTACTGAACCAATATATTTTATTCCACAATTCAAGCATTTTTCTATCTCCTGTGCATTGACTTTTTTACTTCAATTAGAGTGTAAGCTCCTTTAAGCCACTTTTGTCTTGAGTTTTTGTGAAGTTTTCTATTGTAGAGAGCACACAATAAATTCTCATTGAATACAGCCGGCCCTCTCTATCTGCGGGTTCTTCATCCATGGATTCGACATACCTTGACTTCGGAAAGAAACTATTTTTAAAAATGTTCTATTGTTGCTGACATGTAGTTATGTAGTTAGGCCTATCATGGTTATATCTGTACCGAACATGTACAAACGGTTTTTGTCATTATTCCCTAAATGATACAGTATAAACTGATTTACATAGCATTTATATTATATTAGGTGTTGGAAGTACTTCGTAGACGATATTTAGTATACAGGAAGATGTGTGTAGGTCATATGCAAATACTATACCATTTCACAGAGGGCCAGGGAGCATTCCTGGCTTTGGTATCTGAGGGGGATGAAACGGGGGAGAGGGGCCCCCCAGAACCAATCACCTTCCAGAGGGTTTTAACTGATCAAATATTGGGTACACTCCTGGACCCCTACGCGTGCTTAATAAATGGTTACAATGGTAACTACTGGAAGGTCCGATGCATCAAATTTAAGTTCCAATAGGAAGCTATAAAATGCTGATCCTTATTTCAACCCTACGTACATTTTGCTTCTTTTCCCTACTGAAAGTGTCTGCTCAAGGCTTCCAGACTCTATAGAGTGTGTGAAGAGGCTCGTGCAATCACATCTTCGCGGCTGACAGACTTGTCCCAGACCCGGCGACAGGACTGGGAAGCGAGCTCTCCGAGCCAGCCCCTTGAGCTGCACACAGCTCTAAACTTGGGGTGAAAAGGCGGGTGTTTAGGGCCGCCCGCAGCCGGGTTGCCAGAGGTCCCGCGGCCCGCCCCGCCCCCCGCGAGCGCGGCGCGCCGTGACGTCACACGCCTTCCCGGAAGTGCCGGTGAAAAACGGGAGGGGGCGTGTCTCCAGGTAACCCCGCGTGCAGTCCCGGAGCGACGTGGGACGCGGGGCCCAGGCGCGGTGCCGTCCACTGCTAGGGTGGGTTTGGTTCCGCCGCGAGCCGGGAGCCTGACCGGGGCTTGAGTGCGATGCCATGGAAGCAGTGGAGGCCGCAGCTAGTCAGCTGGAGACGCTGCAGTTCGAGGGCAGCGGCTTCGGGCTGGGCCTAGAGCAGGCCGTGCCGTCACCGGGCTCCGTCCCCGTCCCAGAGACACCGCAGGCACCCGGGTTGGACGAGGCGGCCCCGGACGCCGCGCAGGACGTGGAGGCTCCTGGAGCCGGGGAGCAGCCGCCGGAGCTCGCGCTGAGCGCTGCCGTCGGCCCGAACCCGGCCCCGCAGCTGGAGCCCGAACCGCCGCCCGCAGGGAACTGCGTCACCGTCACCGGCCGAGGCGCTGCCGAGTTCTTGCGGATCGTCGACTACGTGTGGACCTCGGACTCGGACTTGGACTCGGATTCCGACTCGGACTCGGACTCGGACAGGTCGGGTGCCTGCGGGTTCCGAAGCTGCGGGGAGAGCGTGTGTGGGACCTGCGCGTGGAGCCGGGGCTGGGAGCGGAGGCGGCGCGGCTCGGGCGGGGGGGGGGGGGGCAGGGCTGGCCGCCGGGCCCGCGGCGCACGTGGTGTCCGGTAGTTCGGGCCGCCCCTGGCTCGCCGTTCGCTGACTCGGGAGTCTGATAGGTTCAGCGAACGGATCGCAGCATTTCCCGTCAAAATAGGCGAAACCTGGGGATATGGGATTATTTACATAATACGGAGTTCGGCGTGTGCTGTTGTGGTTACAGCTTCGAGTGGTGCGTGCGGTGCGACTTAAGTTTCATAAGTTTAGCGCGTGTTTTTGTTTTTGAACCAAATGAGTTGAGGATTAGTTAAAGGATTCTAGGTGTCTTTAAATTGGCTTTTGGCCATGTTGTTAATTCTCATAATCCTTGTGTTCGTGAAATTAGCAAGACACTTATTTAGTAGCAGCGTGCGCTCTGATTTAGGTTTCGTAAGAGTCCTACCCCCCACTCTGTGCTTTTTAAATCTGGAACTTCTGTGGCAGTTGAGGACTTAAATGTGTAGGACGTTCGTTGCCCGTTGAACGTCGTTTACAAGTCATATTTGAGTGTCTTGTGCGGGATACTGAAAAGAGGTGGAAAAATAGACAATCCCTGCTCTGCATTCTTGTGAGAGGATGAAAAACATGAATAAACATGCCAATACATAAATGGAGATGGTGAAAATTACCATGAAAGAACAAGCAAGACACTGAGAAAGTATTGGTAGAGCCCAGTAGGACACTGTGGTCATGTTAAAGTTTTAATTTTAAGTGCCAGAGAAGCTTTTGGAAGATTTTAAGCAGAGAGAGGGCATGCTCTAGTTGGCTTTGCTCTGTGGAGGACGGATTGAACCGGTTCACGTGTGAAAGCAGAGAAGCAGGAGTGAGGAGTGGAAATAGTTGAAAGATGCTGCATACGTCCATGATATGGCCATGGTTGTGTCTGGATTAAATATTTTGTGCCTGGTGCGTCCACACCATACCCTTTTCTTTTGCAAAGGGAATAAATACTTTGCTTTCTGCATTTTCTTTACTTTGTAAATTCTTTCACTGTGTGTGCATCATTGACCACCCTAATATTTTGGTGGCCCGTCTGGGGACATTCTCTATTACTCCCTCTCCTCCGCCTCCTGAAAAAAAAATGTTTTGAAGTCACACTGATCAGGCTTGCTAATAGCTGTGGCAGTGGGCTAGACAAAGCCATCAACTGAGTGGACTGTAGTGCTGTTCACTAAGATAGAGGTTGGAGACCAATGGGAATGTTTAATTTGGACCCTTAATTTGAGATTTCTCTGACAGCACATTGGAGATGTCAGACAAGCAGTAGTATAATGAGTGTAGAGTTTGGAGGACTGTTCTGGACTAGAAAGGTACATTTGAGCATCCTATTTCAGATAAAATAATTTTTTATTATGGGCATTTTCAAACTTAGGAAAAGTAGAGAGTAGTATAATGAATGCACATATACCCATCACTGAGCTTAACAGTGTCCAGTATTTTGCTAATATTGTTTGAGTCAACATTTCTACCTTTTTTTTCTTTTCTTTTTTTAAAAGATTTTATTCTTAAGAGAGAGGGGAAGGGAGAGAGGCAGAGAGGGAGAGAGACATCAATGTATGGTTGCCTTCCAGCTGCGGACCTGGCTGGAGGCCTGGCTTGCAATCTGGTTATGTGCCCTGGCTGGGAATCGAACCAGTGACTGTTGGGTTCGCAGGCTGGCGCCAATCCACTGAGCCATCAGCCAGGGCTTTATACCTTTTTCTTAACTTGATCGTTTTAAAGCAAATCTCAGCATGCCCCCTTACCTGTAAATTTTTCACTGTGAATCTCTTAACTGATAAAAAGTTTTTACATAACCACTATGTCATTATCAACCTTATTAAAGTTAATTCTAATTTCTTAATATTACCTAATGCACGGTTTGTATTTAGAGTTTTTCTGGTTGTCTTGTAACAGTTGGTTTGGTTTGAATTAGACTTCAAACAAGGTTCAAACTGTGATTTGAGTGTTGTGTCTCTAAGTCTTTTCAGTGAATGTCCTGTTTAAAGCCATCAAGAGGTAACAAGTTGTTAACCACTCTTAAGAGGTTAAGGGGAGGCATGGGGTGTAGCTGCAGAGATGAACAGAGGCACTGCAGAATGTCAGTGTGCTGATGGAGCCATCTGGAGAGCGGGAGAGGTCCCTAAGACAGCAATAGCAGGAAGGAGTCCCCTAGCCCATGGGGTGGGCTACTGAGTGGTGAATTTGGCCTTTGCCTCTCCCCCTGCAACCTCCCCCCACCCCCTCCCCAACAGGAGGAAAGACAGTAGTTGCTGGAGCCAGTCTCTTGGTTTCAGCCTTTCATCGTCCAGATGTGTAGAGATGAACTGTGGTGAACTGTGGTGTATCCTATGGAAGCATGGGGCAGGCTGTAGTCCGCAGTTTGAAAAAAGTGTTGTGAAAGTTAAAGAAGTAGGTAAGTATTCTACCTTGGATGGGTAGGAGGTGACTTCAGAGGAGGTAATATTTGAGTTGAGACTGTGAAGAGAAAATTTCTCTACATTGAGTGCATTCCAGTCAAAGATAATAGCACAAAGGGGAAGTTGTATAAGCTTTTTTGCTTGATGTAAGGTGTGTGAGAAGTGATGGGATTGTGAAGGTGTCATGCTCAAGAATCATGTGTACACAGTGTAGGTTTATGGGGAAAAATTTAAGGCTTTTCTTTGTGTTTTAATATTTTCTGAATAAAAATAAGAATAGTCCAAACCCAAAAAGCCATCGTTTTGATTTAACAATATTTTACATTTCAGAACTGTTAGGTTCACATGTATATGTTATTGAGCCATTTTAAAGTGATTTACACCTAATAATTTATCCCTTAGTATCTCAGCATGTATTCTCTAAGAGGACATTCTCTTACATAATCATAATACTATTATCACATGGAACAAAATTAATAGTAATTTCCTCATGTTTAATGTCTGGTCATGAATGATTATTTTTATTAAATTTATTGGGGTGACATTGGTTAATAAGGTCATATAGGCTTCAAATATAAATTTCTGTGATATATGATTGTTATATCGCATTGTGCCCACTACCCAAAACAAAGTCAAATCATCTTCTGTCACCATAAAATTTGACCCTTACCCTTTACTGTCCCCAGCCCCCTTCCCTTTCTTGCTTATGCTGGTGAGTTTTTGTTAGTTTTTCTTGTTTGTTCATTTGTTGCTTTCAGTTTTATGTGATTCTGATTTTTTCTACCTTTTTTTGCTTACTGTGATTTTTCTCAAGGTCCATCCATGTTGTCACAAATGGCAGTATTTCACCTTTCTAATGGCTGAGTAGCATTCCATTGTATATACGTGCCACATCTTTATCTGGTCATCTATCAAAGGACATTTTGGTTTCCATGTGTTGGCCACTGTGAATGTTATGTTGCAGCAGTGCTGTTTATTAATCTGAATGTAGGGTTTTATCATTGACCAAGAATGCAATAGCTCAAAATGATCCCCAGGTTTCAATCAATAGTGACTGGATTAAAGACTGAGCAATGAATAAAATAGAAGCTGAAAGGGAGAAGTGATTTAGTAAGGAAAATGCACTTTTTCCCTTCTAGCTTGTTGGTAGTGTGAGGTAGGTGCAGGTCATTCAGGCGGAGGTGGCCAGTGTGCAGCCGGAGATTAGGGCTGGAGCTTGACATACCAGTGTTGAAGATTTACTCCTGGGTGAGGACTAAAAATGCTGGAGTGCGTGAGCTTAGCCATGGGAAGAGGACAGAGAGAGAAGAGAAGGGACTGAAATGGGTAGCCAGCAAATAGCATTTAAACTCAGAAAAGGGTTACTGATGTAACAGGAATTGCTATTGAAGTCAAGGACTAAAGGGTTTTTCAGAGGATAGAATGGTAAATATGGTTGGTAATTTTTTTAAAAAGATTTTATTGATTATTTTTAGAGAGAGGGAAAGGGAGGGATGTGAGAGGGAGAGAAACATCAATGTATGGTTGCCTTTCACCTGCCTCCAGCTATGGACCTGGCTGAAGACCCAGCTTGCAACCTGGTTATTAATCTGGTTATTGGTGACCATTACCCAGAGCTCTTTTCTGTCAGTGATTTGTCACATGATTAATTATATTTAAAAAGATGTGTGATATGGGAAACTATTATAATAAGTGGGCTGCAGTTATAATAGGGGTTTTGAAAATGTTATCAATGGATTAGTAGGGACCACTTTCCAAATACCATAGTCAACTTCAAAATGCTAGCTTTTTAATTATATCAGCAACAGTAAATGTGTAGTATATAGATACTTTCTAGTTGAATAAATGCATGTTAATATTATATTACTGCTTTACTAAGTTTTCAACTTTTTCTTTCCTACAGTGAAACAGATTCAGATAGTTCAAGCTCTTCCTCTTCCTCATCATCTTCATCATCTTCCTCTCAAATATTACTTCCTCTAGTGCTGTCAGATGGAGATAACAATTTACAAGTTGAGAAGCAAAATAACAATTTTCCTATTCCTAAAACAAAAGATGAATTACTTCTTAATGTAAGTACTTAAATTTGTTACTAAACTTAATTTAGATGTTCTAAAATATATTGTGGTACCAGTATTGATCTCATTTACTCTAAATCTGATTCATAAATTTGAAGACTTCTCAGTTTTATTGGGCATACCATACCTTACCTTTCTTAAGTAAAAGAAAAGATTGATCTGGATAATTTCTAAGGTTGCTTCTAACTCTTAACATTGGATCATTGTTGTTTCTGGAGTGTCGACTTTAGTTTGCTATTTTCCATTTTTTTCATCTTCCCTAGAAGGCATTTCTTATGTAGATTTACAACCTTGTTTTTGTTATTTGGTCCACAAGAAAACATTTTGCTAAATTGTAATTAAAATCTTTGTTTTAATTGATTTCACTAAGAAACATAGAAAGTGAAACTATAGGGGTTGAGCTTATTAGGAATTCTCTTGGAGTTTTAGGAGCATTTCTCTTAGAGTATAAAAATCAGCCAATAAAAAACCACAGTGCTTTTGTACAAGTATATGTGGATATATTGTCTTAATTTTCTTACTAGATATGTAATTCTTACCTTGGAACTCCCTTGGAATTTAATGCAAAACCTTATTCTATTTGTTCATTATTTTTCTGAATAGAATGCCTGTGTTTTCTTTTAAAATTTATTTATTTATATATATATGAGAGAGGGGAAGGGGAAGGAGCAAGAGAGGGAGAGAAACATCAACTGGCTGCTGCTTGTAAGCTCCCGGACCAGGACTGAACCCACAACACATGCATGTGCTCTAACTGGGAATCCAGCCTGTGACCTTTTGCTTTGTGGGATGACACCCAGCCAATTTAGCCACACTGGCCAAGGCAGTGTCAGTGAGCTCTTACTGCTTTAGAGGATGAAGACAAATGCCTGTTAATGAAGAATTTAGCTAGATAGTGAGCGTCACAGTTTTGCTGAAAGCAAAGTAATGCCACAGAGATCACGATTGCATGTTAGATGAATGGTACCTGACCGAAGTCCTAGATTGAGAGGAGGTGGTGAGATAGCCTGCCCTGCAGTGGTCAGGGGAAGCTCCTGGCCTGAACTTAGATTGAAAGGTGGGCAGGATATATTGATGCATCAGTAGGTGACAGGTGAAGACAAGGTGAACTTTCCCAATGAAAGGACCGGGTGTGCTGCTTGACATCAATTCCCAGGGTTGGTGACATATCAGGGGGCTCAGGGAAGGTTTCCGTGTTCATTCTTTCATTGTCATGCAGACAGCTAATGTCATTTCTGAAACGGACACTTTTTTACCTTTTGACATGTCTGAAAAGTTGGGACTAATTGATAACATTTTTATAATTGTTCATATGCTTTTATCTTTATGGTATATAAAATCAGTCTTCGATTTGATGACACCTGGCCGACTCTGTTAATGTAAAAGATAATGATAGAATTCATCATTGAAGGTTTTTTCTATTGAGATGGATTATAATTGTATTTTACTTTTATATTTATGTGAGTCAACTTTTGAAGGTATTATGTACTTTTTTCTATGACACTAATTTTAGAGAAAAACAAGATGAGAACATTGTATTTATTTTTTTAAAGGAAAATATAAAGACACTATGAAAAGGTGTTGACTTTTATTTTTTAGGTGAAAATAGTTATTAGTATATGTGCTGCCAAAGCAAGAATAGGTAAAAATATTTAATGGGCTAGTCTGAATCTGAGTTTGGTGTTACCTACAATAGGGTAAATTAATGAGGGCAGTTAGTACTTATTGGTGTAGCTAAAGAAATAGCTGAGTTCCATGGAGTGTTGTAAAGGCATTTTTCCTGGAGGAGTTGCTGAGCGAGACTAAATGTTACATGCTGTCATAGTTGACACACAATGGACCTAATCCATTCTTTGTTCCAATATGTTTTGCCAGCTGTAGAGAAAAAAGTTTCTAACAATTCCCTTCAGTGTTTGAGGGATTAGATCCTGCTTTGAAACCTTATCTACAGAGTGAAGGCTCACTTAATGGCATGTGGTAGCTGGCAGCCACCTGCATGTCCTCAGTTCTCAAGTAGTATGAGGAAGGTGGTCAGAAAATTCTCCCCAAACTAGCACAAAAATGAATTAGTTTCCATTTGGAGTATTTGATTACTTTCCCACTCTCTACCCGCTGCTGCCCTTTTAAAAAAATATTTGTGAGTACAAATCCAGTCAAGGTTATTTAGATAATTTTGCCTCAGGAGAATGTTAGATTACTGATTTGTTGTTGTTGTTGTTCAATAATTAGTCTTCAAAGAGCTAGAGAAGTTAAGGCCATTGTAAAATATGAATGTCGTCTCCTCAGAAAGCCATTTTTTACCTATTAGCTCCTTTGAATCCCAGAAAGCCATTTTTTACCTATTAATTCCTTTGAGTTTTATGATGGACAACACAGGCACCGTTTTTTGATGGGTGTATCTACAAACTTAATTTTTAATAGGGTGAAATTTTAATGTTATGTGCTGCTACTTATTTGAATGTTCTGTTTAACTGAAAACTCTTGTAGGCCACACAGATATATGAGAATCAGAATATAGTTTTTATTTTATTTTTTTAAGATTTTATTTATTATTTTCAGAGAGAAGGGCAGGGAAGGAGGAAGGAAGGGAATGAAGCATCAGTGTATGATTGCCTTTCACCTGCCTTCAGCTGGGGACCTGACTGGAGACCTGGCTTGCAGCCTGATTATGTGCCCTGGCTGGGGAATCAAACCAGTGACCTTTGGGTTCACAGGCTGGCACCTTATCCACTGAGCCACACCAGCCAGGGAGAATATAATAGTATTCTTATAACTCAGACAGTAATTGCTCCCTCATGGACATTTCAAAAGTGTAGTTAGGATCTTGGATTTCTTTAGTACCATAATTACAAGTATCTGTTGATGCAGAGTCATAGTCATTTTGTTTGAGTCCCATATATAATTGTTATATTAATGCAGTCTTTTTGATAGCATGCTATTAAACATTTTTTATTTTTTTATTGTTTCTAGAAAGAAGGGAAGGAAGGGAGGCAGAGAGGGAGAGAAACATCAATGTATGGTTGCCTTTCACTTGCCTCCAGCTAAGGACCTGGCTTGTAACCTGGTTATCTGCCCTGACTGGGAATTGAACTAGTGACCTTCATGTTCACAGGCTGGCATCCATAATCTGTTATCCTCCTGAGGCAAAATTATCTAAATAACCTTGACTGGTCTATATCCAGTCTATCTTAATATGTTCTTAAGCCTGAGTTTAAGCTATTGTCTTAAGCTGTTGAGCCTAGAAATGTGGCTAGTGTGATTGAGGACTGCATTTTACACTTTATTTAATTTTATTTAAATAAATATAAATATGCAAATATAGTGTCTCATATTGGATAAACAATAAAAGAACAGAATAAAATGAGTCTTTCCTACCCACTTGTCCATCTTCTTATGAGGATAGTAGGGTAATCCAGGCTCATATTTTAAATTTCCTAACCTGTGGCAAATAGCCTTCTTCTGTTATCTTTGGTATGTTTGATTTTTGCCTATTATAAGATGAATAAGTACTCTCTATCTCAGTGTGCATTTTATTTGGTAGTTTATATTCTCTGTGAACTGTCAGAGTGGTACTGCTCTTGCCATATATTTTTTTTCCTTTCTGGATTGTGTCTTTGTGTTTCTCCTTCTCTTTTTTTTTTGGCACAGATACACCTTTCCCCATTTTCAGAAAATCAAACTGATTGATTTTTTATTTTCCTAAAGGAGATTATGATACTATGAGACTGAGAAGATTTGTTTCTCTTACCTGGGGCAGCTGCTGTGTTATTAGGGAGCCAGGTGGTAATCTAATAATTATAATAGTGTTTGCTGCTGCAAACCTGAGTATTGATTTATCAGTCCTGGGTAGTGAAGCTTCCTTTGAAGCCTGCCATTTTACTTTACTTTTGAGAAGGTTGACCTGAAGTTCTTTTTATTTCTTGAGAATTCTACTTTGAATTCTAAGAATTATATTTTTATTATGTGATTTTTGCATTCACTGAAAAGGAGTGACCTTTTCTGAACTTTTGTTTAGCATGGAGTGATGAGGTAAGTTAATTCATGTAGTAAATATATACCAGTCACCTCTTATGTGCTAGTCTAAGACTGGCCAGGTTCAAGTTTTTGTTGGACTTATCTAGTTAGGAAAATAGTTTTTAAGGAGTAAACAAGAAAGAAAGGCAGCAGGATACTTTGATAGAGTGACTAGGCTTATTGGTGGTGATGTACTTTAGATTTAGCAATTAGGGAAGGGAAGATTCCATTCGGCATCCAAAATTCAGCACAAGGTCTTTTATTGCCCATTCCTTGGCAGTCCAAGGAACTTTCCCCTTGAACCTTCTCAAATTCTGTTTGAATCTGCTAAAAATCTTCATGCAAAGCACATCACTTGGGCGAATTCTTGTTGGAGTTTACAGTAGTTCCGCTCCTTTTTGCCCTTTTCTTTTTCTTTTTCTTTTCTTTTTTAATATTTAATATTTGTAGAGAGAAGGAAAGGGAGGGAGGCAGAGAGGGAGAGAGACATCAATGTATGGTTGCCTTTCACCTATATCCAGCTATAGGGCTGGCTGGAGACCTGGCTTGCATCCTGGTTATGTGCCCTGGCTGGGAATTGAACCAGCGACCCTTGGGTTCACAGGATGGCGCCTCTCCACTGTGCCACCAGCCAGGGCCCTCTTGCCCTTTTCTAGCATGCTCATTTAGAAGAAACATATGTATTGGTCGGTTGTGAAATGCCTGCCATTTTCAAAGCAAATAAGTGCAAATTGCTTGATTTAATTGGACTTTCAAGAGCAAATTCTGTAATGGGCCCTCAACCTGGAATTTCACTAGCTTGGTTTCACTTACTGATCCCATTTATGTCTTGCATGTTTTATGTACAATATTTAGGTTTTTTGTATTGTGCAAACATTTGAGATAGAAATTTTATGCACAACACTTTTACTATACATAGATAGGTCTGTTACTGTTAGGAGGCAACTTAATACCTTCATTGGCTGTTTTTAGGATTGCTCAGGAAACTATGCATTACCATGTTAAGTAGGTGCTGGGATCACTGAACTGGAGTTAGCATCTCATGGTGATCAAATACAGCAGTGGCTTTGCCTGTTTTTCTCCCAAAATTTGGTTCATCATGAGATTAGAGATCTTCCTCTCTCGTAGGCAAAACTTTCATTTCTGTTCTTACATAGCTTGAAACAGGGTAGCAGTGGGGATTAAGGGGGCCTGATGCTTGACCACGAGCATCAGACTCTGACCACTACAAATATTCTGGCTTTGAGCATCTTCCCTTGTCTTCCTTATGCTGTATGTCCTATAGACATCCTTGGAGCAGAGACTTACTCACACTTTATAGATAGACCCTGTCAACTTAAGAGTAAATTTTAATGACCTCAAAGATGATAAAAAGGCATTTGGTAAAGTTCAACAATCACTTCTGATTTTAAGAAGTACTTGGTAGGATAGAAACAGATGGATACAAAGAGTCAGACTTGACATTTGACATTCTGGAAATAACAACCAATGTTGAAAAATGAAAAAGATGATGTGTTAATACTGAAAAGGAGGAGTACTTATATTTTAAAAATATGGTAATATAGTGAATTCACAAGAAAGGCATGACACGAATTTCAGTATGATGTTTTCTGGTTTTCAAACATCCCTCTCAAAAAAAAAATTTATAATAGCAGTAAAAATATTAAATAATTAGTAATTTATAATAGCAAATAGGGTACAAAATGGCTTTGAATAAACTTGACCTTATAGGACCTGTAAGAAGACAACTGTCGTTAAATGTGATTTTAATCAATACTAACAATACTAACATAACAGACTGGTGTTAAAGTTTATCTAGTAAAAGAAATATATGTAAATAGCTAGAAAAATTCCCAGGGGAAAAATACTGATGTAGAGTGGATTGGGATATTAGCCCTTATTTCCCCCAAATTAAAACATACTATGCAAAGCACAGTTAAAATAGTTCAGTGCTGACACTGGTATCTATCAGTAGAACCAAATGGAGATTTCCACAAAAAACCCAAATGTATAAGTACTTCTAATATATGTTAAAGTGTGTTTTTCAAATCAGTAAGGAAAAAGGTGAATTATTCTTCAACAGTGAGACTAACTGGCTAGTAATTCAGATAGATAATCCAATCTCTGCCTTGCTTTTATACAAGAATAAAATCACAAATGGACCAAGTATTGAAAATGAAATTAGAAAAGTGATGAAGGTAGTCTGCCCTAGGTGTGGGTGATAAGTCAGCACTGGGATCCTCACAGCTGCTTCCCCACTTCTCTCCTCCAAGCCACCTCTGCAAACTCTCCCCCAAGTGTCTTTAGTCCTCTCTGCCCTCCCTCCAGCCCAGGTTGGAATCACTGAGGGTAAGAATCCTCCCCGGAGCTCTGCAGGAGAGCAGCTGGAAATTCAGGACCTGCTTTTTGGAGGGATCCTTCTTGAATAATAAATGCCTCAATTCCTCAGCTGATCACCTTGTCCTTGGCCCTCGAAGTTGCTGTTGATAGCAACAGAAGCTGAAGCTGCTGATAGCCTCTGAAGCTGAATCAGGAGCAGCTTAAAAACAGTGTATGAGACGTGATACAAGGACTGCCTCTCATTCAGCCAACTGGACTGAAAGGAGCAACACATACAACAAATCCAAAATACAACCAGACAGCGCAAGTTAATGACATAAAGGGCACCGCAAGAGCAGCAAGTTGAGGAAATCTAGGAGATTGCAACACTAAACTCCACAAATAATACAGAAGGGCACTCCACGAAGGCAGGAAATAAAAGCAGATTAATCCAAGACAAAAACAAGCAATAACAGCCCAAATGGGGAAAAAAAGAATCAGTCCATCACCAAAAGGAAAGGAGGAATCCCTAGAAAGGTCATTAACTGAAACACAGGCAAGTAAACTATCAGAGATGGAATTCAAAATTATGATGATAGAGAAGCTCAATGAGCTCAGCCAGCTCAAAGAAAATACGAATAACTCCAGGAGAACTACAAAGAACTCCAGGGAAGCTACAAGAAACTTACTGAGAACTACACCAGCATTAAAAAGGACTTAGAAACTATCAGTAAGAGCCAGGAGGAAATGAAGAATACAATTTCTGAATTGAAGAATACAGTGAAAGGAATCAACAGCAGGCTAGAGGAAGCAAAGGATTGGATCAGTGAGCTGGAAGACAACGTAGGAAAACATTCCAAGACAGTGCAACAGAATGAAAACAATGCTGAACAAGAATGAAGAGGTTTTAAGAGAGCTGCGGGACAACATGAAACACAATAATATACATATCATAGGGATATCAGAAGGAGAGGAGAAACAAGGAATGGAAAACCTGTTCAAAAAAGTAATGAGAGAAAATTTCCCTAACATGAAGAGTGAAAACATTACTCAAGTTCAGGAAGCACAGAGGGTCCCAATGAGGATGAATCCAAACAGACCTACTCCAAGACACATTATCATTAAAATGACAAATTTCAAAGACAAAGAGATTCCTAAAAGCATCAAGAGAGAGACAGAAAATAACATTTATTAAGGGGGCTCTGATAAGGTTATCAAATGATTATTCAACAGAAATAATACAAGCCAGAAGGGAATGGCAAAACATATTCCAAGTAATGGGAAACAAAGGCCTGCAACCAAGAATACCTAGCAAAGCTCTCATTCAAAATGGAAGGAGAAATAAGGAGTTTCCCAGATAAAAGAAGACTAAATACATCTCTACCAAACTAGCTATGCGAGAAATGCTAAAGGGTTTGCTTTAAAAATATGAAGAAACACAGACAGAGAGGAGCGCAGGTACAAAGAGGAAAAATGGCAATAAGTACCAATCAATAATAACCTTATATGTAAATGGATTAAATGCACCAATCAAAAGACATAGGGTAGCTAAATGGATAAGGAAACATGACCCATATATATGCTGTCTTCAAGAGACATACCTTAGAACAAAAGATCGACACAGATTGAAAGTGAAGGGATGGAAAAATATATATCAAGCAAATAGACATGAAAAAATATTTTGTATTTCAGACAAAATAGATTTTACAATGAAGGCCATAAAACAAGACAAAGAAGGACATTTCATAATACTTAAGGGAATAATCCTCAAGAAGATATAACTCTGGTAAACATATATGTACCCAACATAGGAGCTCCCAAATATATAAGGAAAATCTTGGAGAACTTCAAGAAGGATATAGACAGCAACACACTAATAGTAGGGGATTTTAATATCCCATTATCAACAATGGACAGATCTTCCAAACAAAAAAACATCAAGGATATTGTGGCATTGAACAACACTCTGAAGGAAATGGATCTAACTGATATATATAGAACCTTTCACCCCAAAAACATACATTCTTTTCAAATGCACATGGAACATTCTCAAAGATAGACCACATGGTAGGTCACAAGACAAGCCTCCACAAATACAGGGAAATTGAAATCATCTTCTCAGATCACAGTGGCTTGAAACTAGAAACCATTATCAAGGGAAAAAGCCAAAAATACTCTAACTCATGGAGACTGAATAACATGCTTTAAGTAATGAAAGGGTAAACAATGAGATCAAAGTTGAAATCACAAAGTTTCTGGAAACAAATGACAATGAATACAAACAGCCCAAAACTTATGGGACACAGCAAAGGCAGTCCTCAGAGGGAAATTCGTAGCAATACAGGCCTACCTAAAAAGGATGGAAGAAGCTTATACAAACAATCTAACCATAAAGCTGCAAGAACTAGAGGAGCAACAACAAACAAAGCCCAGAGCAAGTAGAAGGAAGGAAATCATCAAGATCAGAGCAGAATTAATTAACTTAGATACTAAAACTACAATTTGAAGAATTAATAAGTCTAAGAGCTGGTTCTTTGAAATAATAAACAAAATGGACAAGCCTTTAACCAGACATATCAAGAAAAAGAGAGAGGACCCAAATAAACAAAATCAGAAATGACAGGAGAAATCACAACTGATAGATACTTCAGAAATAAAGGATTGTAAGAAGTAAGAAATTACTACAAACAACTATATGACAAGAAATATGACAACCTGGATGAAATGGACACAATTCTGGAAATGTATAATCTACCAAAACCGAATTCAGAAGAAGCAGAAATCCTAAATAGACCAATAACAACTAGTGAAATTGAAGAAGTAATCAGAAGTCTCCCAAAGCATAAGAGCCCCGGACCAGATGGCTACACAGGTGAATTCTACCAAATATTTAGAGAAGAGCAAACTTCTATCCTTCTCAATCTATTCCAAAAATTCCAAGAAGAGAGAAGACTCCCAAACTCTTTCTATGAGGCCAATATTATTCTAATCCGAAAACCAGGTCAAGACACAACTAAGAAAGAAAACTATAGGCCAATATCTCTGATGAACATAGATGCTGAGATTCTCAACAAAATACTGGCCAACCAGATCCAGCAATACATTAAAAAGATCATACACCATGATCAAGTGAGTTTTATCCCCAGGGATACAAGGATGGTGCATAATTCGCAAATCAATAAATGTAATACACCACATCAACAAAATGAAAGACAAATCAATAGATGCTGAAAATGCATTTGATAAAGTATAGCAACCATTTATGATAAAAAAAAAAAAAAAAACTCAGCTAGCCCTGGCTGGTGGCACAGTGGATAAGGTGCCAGCCTGCAAACCCAAAATCGAATCTTTGGTTCGATTCCCAGCCAGGGCAACATAAGCAGGTTGCAAATTAGGTCTCTAGCAAGGTCCATATCTGGAGGCGGGTGAAAGGCAACCATACATTGATGCTTTTCTCCTTCTCTGCCTCCCTCCCTTCCCCTCTCTCTGAAAAATAATAAAAATTTTAAAAATTAAAAAATAACACTCAGCAAAATGAGAACAGAAGGAGCGTACCTCAACATAATAAAGGCCATATATGAAAACCATGAAGCCAACCTCATACTCAATGGGCAAAAACTAAAACGCTTTCCCCCCTAAGATCAGGAACAAGACAAGGCTGTGCACTTTCTCCACTTCCATTCAACATTGTTTTGGAACTTCTAGCCTTGGCTATCAGAGAAGGAAAAGGAATCAAAGGTATCCAAATTGGAAAGGTGGAAGTCAAATTGTCCTTATTTGCAGATGACATAATAGTGTTCATACAAAACCCGACAGACCTCCACCAAGAACTTACTCGACTTCATAAGCAAATTTAGCAAAATAGCTGGACATAAAGTTAATATCCAGAAATCAAAAGCATTTTTGTATAGCAGTAATGAAACATCAGAAATAGAAGCTAGAAAACAAATCCCATTTACCATATCAACAAGAAAAATAAAGTACTTAGGAATAAACTTAACCAAGGAGGTAAAAGACCTGTACTCAGAAAACTAGTAGAGAACGTTGAAGAAAGAAATGAAGGAAGATATGAATAAGTGGAAGCATATACCATGTTCATGGATGGGAAAAATTAACATCATTAAAGTGTCCATACTACCCAAAGCAATCTATAGATTCAATGCAATCCCAATTAAAATACCAATGACATAGTTCACAGAGATAAATAAAATACTTCAAAAATTTATATGGAGCCCAGAATGCCCACTAATAGCCTCAGCAATCTTGAGAAAGAAGAACAAGGTAGGAGGACTTAATACTAGACATCAAATAATACTACAAGGCTACCGTAATCAAAATAATCTGGTACTGGCATAAGAATAGACATATAGATCAATGGAACAGAATAGAGAGCCCAGAAATTAACCCAGGACTCTCTCGTCCATTAATATTCAACAAAGGGAGAAGGAACATAAAATGGAGTAAAAATACTCTTTTCAACGTGGTGTTGGGAGAACTGGACAGCAAAATGCAAAAAAATAAAACTAGACCACCAACTTACACCATACACCAGAATAAACTCAAGATGGATAAAGGATTTAAACATAAGCAGTGCCGTCATAAAGGTCCTGGAGAAAAATATAAGCAGTAAAATTGTAGATATCCTATGTAGAAATACGTTTACTGATATTTCTCCAAGGGCAAAGGAAATAAAAGAACAAATAAACAAATGGGACTATACCAAACTGAAAAGTTTCTGTTCAGCTAAAGCAAACACCAGCGAAATTAAAAGGGAACCAAATGTATGGGAAAACATATTTGCCAATGATACCTCAGACAAGGGTTTGATAATCCAAAATATATAAAGAACTAATTCAACTCCACATCAGGGAGACAGATGAAAGGACCTGAACAGACAACTCATTGAGGGAGACATACAAAGAGCCCAAAGGCATATGAAAGAATGCTCAACATGACTAGCCATCAGAGAGATGCAAATGAAAACCACAATAAGATACCAGCACACACCTGCACCAGAATCAGTGTGAGACACGTACCACAAATGCTCTCTGAAGCTTTTTTGTCTGCAGTCCCTTGACATTATAGTTTTCCAGTCTTACATTTAACAGAGTGTGGGGTTACTTTAAGAACTTCTTAAACAAGGCTATTCCATATCACGTGCCTTTCACCAGTTCTAACAACTGAACTTCCTCCTCTATCCTGATAGACACATGTGGACTACTTTCAAATCATGGTCTCACCAAGAAAAGGCTCTCTACATTTAACACTGGCAAGTGACTAGTGGCTGTCCTCTCTCTAAAAGGACAGAAAAATTCTGATATATAAGTCACAGTCATTTCTTCCACATCTATATAGAGGTTAAGTCTTCTGCATTGAGTTGGTTGAAACCTTTAGCGTGGCTCTTCATAACTAATTCTTGATAAAAACATAGCATCTCCTAGAAGCAAGTTTTACTTTAAATTGTTTTAAGTGATTTTGTTAAAAACCTTTTTGGAATCCTTATGAGGAAAGTCATTACCTATGATGCATTCATCTGCAACACACTGTATTATGTAGATTTTCCCATCTTATTCACCATTTCCCCAGAAGTGATCTCCCAGACTAACTCCTAACATGCCATTAATAGAATCATTGCATGTTTAACCCTTCTCAGGTTAAAACTTCTAAGAGTTAGTTGTGATCTTTCATCAAAGATCAAGAACAGAAAGAAAGCACTGTTTATATCATTTAAAGTCCAAGACCAGTTATATTCTTAGATTTCTCTTCAAACTCACCTCTACTTCAATGTCTAGTTTCTATAGCAACTGAGTTACAGTTTGATGCTGGGTCAAAACAGAGAAATCTTTTGATGTTAAGAAATTTGGTTTTTAACCTAGAGGGGGAAGATAACAAGCAGCATACCACAGCTTTTTCTGGATTGATGCCTACATTCTGCTTCCAGGAATTCTGTATTTTTTCCTGAAGAGGCCAGGCATTTATCTCTTTTCACACAGACCCAGAAAAGACTGCTGCATCTCTGTTCAGCAACTCAATCACAGTCAATTTAATTGATTAATCAAATCAAGGCAGCTAAGAGAGGGAACTCTTCTGTGGAGAAACTGTAGTGACCAGGGGAATTAATTTTTTTTCAAATGGAATTTCTCTGAGAATTATGTGAAATGTCTCTTTTCTTAATCTTGAATTCCTTAACAGTAACTTTCTTTTTTATTGGTTTCTTGTTCAAATGTAACTGAAAAATATCTCAAATGGTACTTTGTCTGCATTCTCGGTCTGTCTGGATTAGGGCATAGATACTAGACCTGTTGCATCACTTAGGTGGGAGAAATACTGTCAGACAGTAAAAAAGATAACATCAAGGAGGTGGTATAAGTACTTAATGTTGCATCTTCAGAAATGCGTATAGGACTTTACAAAGAAAGTAATTACCATTTTTTCACAAGTGAAGTTGTTGAACTTGGAAGAAGATGAATGCTCTTTTATGTTATAGGAGCTACCTTCAGTTGAAGACCTCAATATTAATCTGCCTGAAGATATCGAGCTTCAGCCTCTTGGGATTGTTTCAAGTATTATTGAACAATTAGGTATGTAAATAACTTTATTGATAAAAATTATTATGCATATGTATATATATACTGAAGCAGTGCACGTATAATCAAATCGGAGACTTATGACTAGTGAATTTTGAACAGATAAATTCAGTTTTACTCTCATGAGCAATGCATAAGTATATTTTCTTTATGAAAATGTAACGACTGCTTTTACTGACATGTTTCTCCAGAATTCTCTTTGATTTGTGCTACTCATTTTCTGTTGTTATTAAATTATTAAAAATTTAGTGGTTTAAAACAATACAAACTTAGTATTTAAGAGTTCTGTGGCCAGAAGCCTGTGAGGAGCCTTACTGAGTTAAAATCAAGGGGTCCACGAGGACGCAGTTTTTTGTGGAGGCCCCTGGGGAGCACCCAGATCATATCCCTTTAGGCTCCTGGAGGCTGCCTCACTCCTTGGCTCACGACCCCTTTCCCTCCTCTTCAGAGCTAATGGTGTAGCTTCTCTCTGAACGCAGCCTGGAACATTCTTGCTTTTAAGGACTTCTTAGATGGGCCTTCACGTGTAGTCTGGGATCATGAGACCATCTTCAAGAAAAATGATTTTTTTTTTTAATGTGAAGTATCATATTCACAGGTTTAGGGATCAGGGTGTGGATACCTTTTCTTGTGGGGAGGGCATTCTGCTTACTGCCTTTGGTTTTATTTTATAAACATGTAAATTAGAAAGGTCTGCCATGTAATACTGATATTAATGGCATGAAATATGAAGCTGTTGGATATAAGACAACTAGATATTCTAGATTTCCTTTTAGCTCCAAGAGATTAGAGGGTTGAAGTTAGAATTAACTATCATAGTGAGATACACCTGAGAATAGGACTCAGCATTGCCAGTCATAGGAGTTTTGAGCTGGGAAAAGGACATAGATCATTTGCCAGCCCCCTTAGTGTATGGGATGTAAGAGACACGGAGAAATGTGTCACTTGCTTTTATGATGGGTTAGATATAATCTGTCCAAGGAGAAATGGAGAAATTTCATGAAATTAAGGATATATGTACTAGTACATACTTTCACAGTGTTGGTAGTTGAAAATTTTTATAAATGTGTGGTACAAACTCTTTGTACCCAATACCTAAAACTATGTGCCATCTAAAATAATAATAATAGTAGGAACGGGTCTTTTGGGCTATTGGAACAGTCACTTATTTGTGTTTTAGGGAGAGCATTGGAACTAGGGATGTAGGTTCTAGTGACAACTGGTTATGGAACTGGCCACTGATACTGTCAATCTCGAGTCCTGTTTTCTCATCTTTCTTTAAAACGAGGTCATTGGATTAGGTGATTTTCAATTTTTATGTAACTCGACTCTTTGTGAAGGGGATTCAACCTCGGAGATGACTGAGAATGAATTCTGTTAGTGCTCACTATCATCGTCTTTATTCCAGAAGCAAATCAAACTCAAAAACGGTTGACTCATGATCTGTTACTTACATGTATATTAAAAATTTTGAAGCACTAGCTGCTGCCCACCCTGCCCCCATCCCCCAGCCCCATTGCCATCTCTCCTCTGGCCTGAAGGCTCCCTAGTTCTTCCCAGACCATCTCTCCCCTACCCTCATGTTTAGGGTAGATGTGAGCTTTCAGGTGGTGGTCCCTCCAGTCCACCTAGCAGTTGGCCTCTTCCTGCCCTGGGGGCCCAGGTTGTAGATCCTGTACAAAGGCTTCTAAATCCCCATTTCTCTGTGCACTTTAAGAGGCTGGGATCCTAGGTGGGAACACTACAACAAGTCTTGGTATTGGGGGGAAAAATTAGTTGGGATATAGTTGAAACTTTTTGAATGAATTTTAATCATCTGAACTAATGTTTTTTTCCTAAGTGGAGATGGCATTACCTATATAATGAGACAAAGTATTCTATTCTTGCTTGTTGCTCTGATTTTCCAAGAACCTATCATTTTTCCCCCTCTTTGTATAGTAGATTGGTTGCTTAACATTTGTGGCACTGAAAAGAATTGGAATATGCTAGACTAGTGGAATAATGCTTTTGCTTTTTTGAGAAAGAAATGATAAAAATTATGTGAGCTTTGTCATTCTTCGTCTGTTCAGAGAAATAGGCATTTGTGAAGTTAACTTTTTCATATTGTGGTAAATAATCACAGAAAAGTATTTCTTGAGTGAGAAAGATTAATTTCTTCTTAAACAGGATTTTTGTGACTAAATTACAACTAAATTACACATTTTTAGGCAAAAATTGCTTGACAAAATGTGCTCTGCTTGAATTTGTTTTTAATGGGTGAGTCAAATTTTCTAAGATTTTATGCCTAAATTTTCTTTCTTAGAATTGCAGCTTTTTGTATTAAATAAAAATCTGTAGAAATTATTTTCCTGTGCTGATGGTATTAAATAGACTTTGTTCATCTAAGAGGAATAGTTACTGAGGCACATTATTTCACCTTAAATTTCACATTATATTATGTTGGAATTAAAGCCTAAATTATCATTTAAATTATACATTATCTTCTGATTAAATCTTGAAATAATGTGTTTTGTTTTATTTTTCAGTAATAATTGAATCAATGATGAAACTACGTCCAGTTAATGAGGAGACTGTAATTTTTAAAAGTGATCGGCATGCAGCAGGAAAGGTTCGTGAAAAAATTCAAATCCTACAAATTATTCTGTTCCTTTGTTGATTGGTGTTTTGTTTTTTTCTTAAAGTACATTTTATTGATTATGCTATTATAGTTGCCCCAATTTTTCCTCATTTGCCTCCATCCACCTGGTACTCCCCTTTTCTCCAGCAATCCCTCCCTTAGTTCATGTCCATGGGTCATACATATAAGTTCTTTGGCTTCTCCATTTCATTTTTTTCTTTTTTAAGATTTTATTTAATTATTTTTAGAAAGAGGGGAAGGGAGAGAGGCAGAGAGGGAGAGAAACATCAATGTATGGTTCCATTTTTTATACTGTCCTTAACATTCCCGTCTATTTTGAGCCAACCAATTATGCTTCGTAATTTTCAGAGAGAGGGAGAAAGACATCAATGCATGGTTGCCTTTTTCACCTGCCTCCAGCTATGGACCTGGCTGGAGACATGGCTTGCAACCTGGTTATGTGCTGGCTAGGGATTGAACCAGCGACCTTTGGGTTCACAGGCTGGCGCCTTATCCACTGTGCCACCAGCCAGGGCTATGCGTGTCCCTTTTAGATATGGAAGACTTTAGTTTACTCAACAATTAGGCAGTTCTGAGCAGTCAGCAAAGGAAATAACACCTTCTCAAAACAAGACTGAAAAGACCCATCAAGGGTTTCCTTCCTGGGACAATTTTATTCACCTCAGTATTCTTCCACGGAATGAAATACAGTCCTTCATAAATTGCATGTGCTAAGGAAATGTGTATTGAGTTGAAAACAAATAGGAAACCAGCTGCTGTTCTTTGGAGCAGCTACTCTCTGGGGTTTAGTTTTGTCCAAGTAAGCAACAGTTGGCTTCTTTTGTTCTAGGAGATACAACTAAAGTACATTTAATCAGGGAAAAAGCATTATTTTGAACTATGTGAATGGGGTCATTTACCATGTAACCTCTTTTCTCTGCCTTTCCCTTTTACTCCACTCTCACACATAGGTTGACAGACCAAGTCACCTGAGAAATGAGTCACTTAGGCTTGCAAAGCAGCCAGTGGCAGAATTCATTGAAGTCTAGAGCTAATAATAGATTTTGGAACTTCTTGAGAAAGTTTGTACGGAAATCAAAGACTCCATAACCCTGGCTGGTGGCGCAGTGGACAAGGTGCAGGCCTCTAAAGCCTGTAAACCCAAAGACCGCTGGTTCAATTCCCAGCCAGGGCACATAACCAGGTTGCAAGCCAGGTCTCCAGTCAGGTCCTTAGCTGGAGGCAGGTGAAAGGCAACCATACATTGATGCATCTCTCCCTCTCTGCCTTCCTCCCTTACCTTCTCTCTAAAAATAATAAATAAAATCTTTAGAAATAAAAAGAAAATGATTTAAAAAATGTAACCTAAAGAGATTACAATAAGTAAATATTTAAAAATAAAAAAGACTTTGTGATGCCTGAAGGATGAAGCTGTACTTCTTTCCCTTTGCAATACTTAGTCTTCATACTTTTCCTTTAAAGCGTGGGTGCTGCTGTTGTCTTGGAAGGAGCTCAGGATACACTAGACCTTACCCTGAGAGAAGGCTGAGAGGAAGGGAATTGAGGGGGTGACTGCTGTGAGCAGCTCTCCAGGCCAGTCAGTGGAGCGCCTGCGAGAGACACCAGCCTTCGGCCCGGGCACCAAGGCAGAGCTGTGCTTGCTGTCCTCAAGAAAGTAGTAGGAGAGGGCGAGGGAAGAGAGTCAAAAGCAGCCTTGATTTCTTGATTTTTCTGACTGAATTGAAACAGAGACTATATCTAATCTGTTGGTTGTTTTACATTGAGTTTTCAGTATTTCTTAGAGCAGGTTTTGTGTTAGTCATTATTGTCTGTTTTACATTTTAATAAACCCAAACCATGAATTCCTTTTTCCTGGCACATATCATTGAATACAAATTTTTACTGATCTTCTTTGAAAAAAACATTTACATTACAGGCCTGATTGCTAGTATGTGATTGATGATTGATTTCCTGAAAGTCTCCATATCATATTGATAAAAGTGTTGTTTTCCTCCCTCAGTGACTTAGGTAATTACTTGTGTAATACACATGGTGATTGAAATAATTATTTGCTTTACTCAATGAATTAGAATACTCCATTTTTATTTTTATATTTAATTTATTGGCTGGAGAGAGAGGGAGAGAAATGTTGGTATCTGTTGTTGCACTTAGTCTGTGCCTCATTGGCTGCTGCTTGTATGTGTCCTGACTGGGGCTTGAACCTGCAACTTGGTTGTATCAGGATGACTAACCAACTGAGCTACCCAGATAGGATCATTTTTATTATTAATTTTTACTTTCTTCATTTTATTAATGGGAAATCAGGTAGTATATAGTGATGAGAGACAATTCTGGATGGCTGCGGAGGTTCAGTCCTTTTTCTTCTTTGGGTGTTTAGTGAAAAGCTGAATCAGCTGGCAAGATATAAGGCCTTTGGCTAATGGAAGTCTTACCTTATTTTTTTAAAAGATTTTATGTATTTATTTTTAGAAAGAAGGGAAAGGAGGGAGAGAGAAACAGAAACATCAATGTGTAGTTGTCTTTTGTGCGCCCGCAACTGGGGATCTGGCTGGCAGCCCAGACATGTTCCATGACTGGGAATCGAACCTGCAACCTTTTGGTTCACAGGCCCTCAGCCCCCTGAGCCACACTGGCCAGGACTAATGACATTCTTTGAAGGTGGTTTTTGAAGCTGCAGCATGCAGATCTTGGCCCACCACATGCACAGCCCTCTAGTATTGTTCCTGTTCCTGGGCCTGGAGATTCCTTGACGTGTTTCTTGTTACCCAGAGAAACTGGGAGTTAACTGACCCCTCCTTGTTAGAGAGGGATGGAGAGTGCAGCTTATGCTCCCTTTGGAGCATTTCCCTGCCGCCTCAGGTAGGCCTCCAGCTGTAGGCACCTTTTCCATGTGTGGGCGGAGCACCTAAGCCCAGTCTGTGCTGAAGACCGAGAATTTGGTCTTCCCTGATTGTCAGTTTTTTTCCTCAACCAGCCTTATGGTGCATTTGTACTATATGGTGGCAGTGTGTGTGTGTTTATGACCCCTTCATGGGACAGGAACCCTTTGAAGTCTTTTAGCAGAAAGGTACTGCTTTTGAAGAAGAGATGGTAAGTATTGAAAGCTAGAGTCAAGTGGAAGAACACCTAGAACACCACCTCTCAAATGACAGATTAAGTATAAAACATTAGTTGGGTTAAATTTTTATATGAGTGTTTCCACAAAATCTATACTATTATTTAAAGTGTAAGGAAAGCTACTTGCCTACCTTAAAGTAAATATCCTATGTCCTAAATTCTGTTTCTTGTACTATCCTTGCAGCCTATTTCTTCCTTTTTTTTCCAGTCAGATAGTGTGGATGTTACAAGACTCTGCAAAGTAGGTAGGAGGACCAGGCAGGGAGTTAAGGTTTAGTGGAACTTTGAGATGAAGTGGTTTGGGCTGAGCCCTGCTGTGTCTGGAGTTGTTCTTCACAGTTTACCTCTCAGGAATTAGCCAGCCTAAAATCTACACTGGGAAGCTGATAATGTTTATCACATTGTTAACTCCTTTTCTGTAACTCCAGATTAGCTAAATTGTTTATGTGAACTCAGCCCTAAGTTTTCCTATGACTGTTTAGGATAGGATTGTCAATACCCATTACCAGGCATTTGGTCCATGCCCAGAGGTCCTTGATGTTTGTTCCTGTTCCAAACAACCACACTCAGAAGGTGTCCCTGGGTTCAAATACCTCAGCACAGTTACTTCTACTTTGAGTGTACACAATCAGTGTATAAAACATACTGTCATATATTATTGGTGCAATAATTGTGTTTTGGCTGTACTGCCATAATAACAATCCTTGCCTCAGCAGCCTGGCTAGTAATGGCACACGGGGTGAGGTAGGTGAGCTCAATATGCAAAAGAGTGGGATTTACGTTAGCTGTGGATCAAATACCTCCATGGATGTGTTTGAGAGGATCAGGTATCAAAGATCAATGATCAAGGACCTTTTAATGTGAAACACGCATCTCCATGGATGGTTAGTGCAGGACCAACTGTTCGCTGATCTAAATGCCCCTCAGAAATGGTGTATGGTGCCCACCGGTTCTCTAATGTAGCTGCCTGATGCCGGCTATACACAGGATTTATTTACTTAAAACTCAGCTGTTGCTGTGGCTTATAAACGTGTCAGATCTGAAGAATAGGCAACTAAGGGTGCTTTGATTTTATCCAAGAATTTAGAATATCCTGAAGCTATTACAGCATTTCTGCAGTAAAATCACGTCTCACAGTTAGGAAATGAAATCGTGCCATCCAGGAAGCAGCTTTATGTGCCAGGTCACAAACAGCGATTGCTGTACCTTGATTCATAAGAAAAAAATGTAAAGTTATTAACTTTGTCTAAACTGAAGGAATCAGATTTGTCTGTATTCATTAAGGGAATGAAAAGAAACAAAAACTTGTTTTTAAGATTTTTATAAGTAAGATGATGTAAGCAGGTCATTAAGAGTTGTGTTGTATTTCTTATGTTCTTTGCACTGGTTGGAAGAGAGAGGTGTACTTTTTATTGAAAAACTCTTAAAGCATATTTCTCAGTATTTTAAAAATTACCTGTTTTTCAAATAAAAGCTCAATTTTTTAATGATACTAGTGTTTTAGAATGCATTGGCATTTTTATTCTTATGATTATTGATAGTTGTTCTTAGATTAATCATATGCTCAGAATGTGGGTACCTTGATGGATGAGCTGTTTTATGTCTTATGAAAATTATTAAAAGCTTGGATTGTACAATAAACAGCATCAACTAAAAACATTTACTAGAAAAAAATCAAGAATGTAATAAAATGCACTTTCCATGCAGTTGGTTTAAAATGGTCTAAGCTATTTAGATGATGAATTAGTAATTTACATTGAGTTTTAATATTCTTGGCTCCAATAATTTTATCCATGACAAATCAATTTTTAAGAAATCATAAGTACTGATATTTATAAGTATACTGTGGTATCACTTATTATGTTGAACAAATTAGATACTGCCTGCGTGTCCTATAATATAAAGTAAATTAAACAAATTGTGCTAAATCTATAGAGTAATGTTATATAGCCACAGAAATGATAGAGAATATAACATGGAAAGACATAATGCACTTTAGGTTTTAAAAGTGAGCAGTATACCAAAACTGTAATATCTCAAAATTTGTTAATATAAAAAAGATGAAAAATCTACAGTGATACTGGTCATGGTCTTTATATTATCAGAAACACTTTTAAAAATTCAGTTACTGATTTTGAGAAGAGTTTGAAAACTAGAGGTTTCCTTTTATCATTCATAAAACACTTGCAGAAATAAAAAGTGCCTGTGCTAAAAGCAATTTCTTTACATAAAAGTTAAAGGCTGTTTAGATAGCATCATTGTTTTTTTAGACATAAGCAACTTAAAGTTTGTTACAAATTTTTTTTTTTTTTTAAGATTTTCTGTATTATTTCTAGAGAGAGAGGAAGGGAGAGGGAGAGAAACATCAATGTATGATTGCCTTTCACCTGCTTCCAGCCATGGACCTGGCTGGAGACCTGGCTTGCAACCTGGTTAGGTGCCCTGGCTGGGAATTGGACCAGTGACCTTTGGGTTCGCAGGCTGGCGCCTTATCCACTGTACTACCATCCAGGACCTTAAGTCTACTAGTTTTTGAATTAGAAAAGTTGTTTAATTTTATAACAATGTTAACCTCTACATAGAAACAGCAGAACTGATTGAACACCTATTATAGAAGCTTGCTTTTAAGTTTGTCATAAGATTACAAATGACAAGACAGCATTTTATCTTTCAAAAGTTATCAATTGTCATTTTTTCTGCATACCTTACAAGTTAAATGAGCAATAAAACCAAAAATTTATAATTTGCATCTAGTTGTTACCACCAAAATAAATTGAATTTAGCAAGGGTGAGTTTGTTGCTCTTGTTTTAAATACATAAAAAGGGAACCTGGAAAAAGCTAATGTATTTCTATCAAAATACAAAAATTTTATGAGTATGCAATGATGACAAATACGGTTTTATTTTATTCTCAGACATGGCACAAATTACCTTTTATAATAATTATTAGAATATTACTTTTTAAGTCATTATTTACATGTTAAAGGAGGCTTTTATGTTTCTTCTATTTTACAGATATTTGAGATATTTGGACCTGTTGCACGTCCATTTTATGTGTTACGGTTTAATTCTACAGAGCACATTGAGAGTCAAGGTATTAAAATAAAGGATACTATGTATTTTGCTCCATCAATGGAAGACTTCACTCAATATATATTCACAGAAAAACAGTAAGTACTTTTTCCCCCTCACCATCCAGGAAGTACATGTTAGTTGTTTGGTTATGTCATCTTTATATTTCAGGAATGATTCTCAACAATGCTTGTTTTAAATGGTAGCTGTCCTCCAAAGAGTTTGTCTTCTTAATAACACCTTTGGAAGTTACTATTTGTTTTCAAATTCTACAGCTAGAGATTATTGACATATTTTTCCCAAAATGATTTGATCAGCTATTAGAAATATTTTTGAGCCAAATAAACTTTTTGAATTCTAATTCATTGCATTTTCCATTATATACTTTCTTTTATATACATGATACTTCATATTAGTATTACCATTAAAAATTATTTTCCATTTTAAATATAATTTTCATTGATTAAATTCATAGACTTTACTAAAAAAAAGACAAGGAGATTTCTGGGTGCTTATAAATTGTAAACTTACAGCATAGACAACTAAAATGTGTCCCTGAAAAGTTGTACATCAAGTGTAGAGAAACAGGGTTGACTTAACTAATGAGTCATTGTTCTTCATTTTGTCTGTAAATATGCTAAATGTTGCATTTGGCATGTGGGTAGTAATATTTCTGCATATTTATGCTCCCACTATTTATGTCTTTTCCTTGTGTTAAATGTTTCGCCAGGTATTAGCTATAAAGCTGTTTAGATCAGTCATACATATTATAATTATGTAATTTTAATTTTTATGTAAAATAATGGTATATGAAAGGGGGTCCAAAAAACCAGAATTATCTTCTGGAGGATGGGACCCTTGCAGTACAGGCTTCCTCCGCTAGGTGAGTGTTTCAGGAATCTTTGTTGTGAGAGGCTGCTTTCAGCTTCAGTGAATTTTTTTGAAGACTTTCAGTATTTGCCCATTTCATGAGGGGTGATTTATGAGTGAACCTGCTCATATCCTGTTGAACGTTCAGTTTTTGACCAAAAACATCACCACCCCTGTGCCCCACCACTGGTATTCACCCAGTTTCACCTCAGGCACCTTTTGCTTCCCTTTTCTGTTTTCCCCGTGAAAAAAGCCCTCAAAGGGAAACCTTTTGCTGATGTGGAAAGGTGAAACAAACAAATGTCAGAAGCACTAAAAGGTGTCAAAATCCATGAGTTCAAATACTGTTTTGAGCAGTGGAAAAAATGCCTTGATAGGTGTATTGCATCAGATGGGGAGGACTTTGAAAGTGACTGAAGTTTAAATATGTAAGAATAGAAACACCATTTTTTATTAATAAATTCTAGGGATTTTTTGGGTCCTGCCTCATACAGTTCGAGTAGAATAACCTTTTCTTTAAAATTTAGTTGAATGTTTCAGGGGAGATAATGAATATGAACCACTAAAAATATTGTCAAATTAGAAATGAAAGAAAAGACCACAAAATACTGGAAATGGGAAAGGTGATCTTAAATCCAAAAAAGACTCTGCATTCAAGCTCTTCTCAGGTCTAGCTCACTTGTGAAAAATCAGGGATGTGGTTTTTGTCGGAAATATTATACAAAGGGAATTTCGAGCAGTGAGTAGCATTAGTGGTACGTTAAAAGTACTAGGCAAGAAGGTTATTATAGTGCTTAGATATTAAACCAAGTCTCCAATTTCATTTAACATTTCAGATATGAAAATTTTGTTCCCGATAATTTATTCAACTCAAGCTTAAGAATCCACATAATTACCTGAAGGAACGTTTTACCTAAATTATTCTTTAGCCTTTGTAAGGTTAATTTTTCTAAATGACTGCTGACCAGGAAAGGTGAATTAAATAGGCAGTAAAGTGATAAAGAGTATGTTTTCAAATAACTAGCATTTCATTTTGCCTTGAAAAGTAAGACGTTGCTGTGGATATGCCATATTATTTGACTTTTGCCAAGTGAAGTATTTTTAATTAAACAGATAAACTGAAAAGGTGTCATGGCATGTTTATTAAATAGATCTTACATACTAGGAGCAGTGTTTGTTTTTGATTAGCCAGAACGAGAATTTTGTCGGGAAACAGTAACAGTGAACTGAAGAATGGGGAAATTAGGCCTGCTCTGTAGAGGCCGCCTTTCAAAGGCCGTTGTGTTCGCGACTGCAGTGTGGCGCCTGTCCTGGTCCTGGGAACTCGGTGGGGCCCTGGCTTTTGAGTGAGAAGGAAGGGTTCAGCTCTTCAGCTTCCCTGAGCTCCTGGTGAACTAACTCTCTGTAAAGAGTGGTTTTTAAAATGTTGCTTGATCTTTTCTTTAGCAGATTTTGATTTTCAGGACTAAATGCACTATTTGGGGCATTTTCTTATTTATGTCTTTAAACTCCAGGCTAAGGGTCCCAAAGGCCATGAGATGGCATATGTGGAAAAAACGGAGTATTGGAGCTATGTTAAATGGATAGACGTAAAAAGATAATGAATAGAATCCTTTTTTTTTTTTTTTTAATTAAAAAATGTTTTATTTATTATTTTTACAAAGAGGGGAAGGGAGAGAGGCAGAGAGGGAAAGAAGCATCAATGTATGGTTGCCTTTCACCTGCCTCCAGCTACAGACCTGACTGGAGACCCGGCTTGCAACCTGGTTATGTGCCCTGGCTGGGAAGCAAACCACCAACCTTTGGGTTCGCAAGCCAGCGCCTATCCATTGTGCCACCAGCCAGGACAATAGAATCCTTTTTTAAGTGGTGGAAAAATCATTGCTAATGCCCCATACACAGTGTTAAAACTCTGAATCAAAATTTCAGAGCAAATTGAATGAGTTCCATATTGTGCCAGCCTCTTGTCATTTGTAAATTGATTTTTATGGATTATAGGTGAATGGATTAATGATTTTAATGAATGAATTCCTGAGAATCCCATTTGAGCTCTGAAGCAGTGAAGATTACTACTTTGTAATATTTTAATCAAATAATAAGGTATTGTCAAACTATGAAATAGAAGATTTAAGATTTAGAATGAGCTTTTATTAGTTAATTATACACATGATAGACACATATACTTTTGTTGGTCATAGATTATAAAACTTTGCACTAGAGGTAATTGATCCTTGTGGTTATACTATCCTTCAAAATCTTTAAAACTCTTTCTCCTCCCTAAGCTAGATAACATTTAACCTTCTGTTTTGAGAATCACACTCATGGAATGTTGTTAATATTCCTCAGGTAAGTTAAGGAAAAGAATTTCATGTTGTTACCTCTACCATTAAGCTTATAAAATCCTAGACAAGGAAATGCCTCATACATGGAACAGTGTCTGACTAACAGTTTGTGTAGAATGAGCATTGACTGAAGGGAGTTTTATGAACCGCGTACAGAAGTCCTGAAAGTAGTGGAATTGTAGCGTCTGCAGATGCTCGTGAGCTGCAAACCTCTTTCCTCTGCACGCCACAGCCATGGCCTCTTCCCCTGATACCCTAGTCCCAAAATGGCCACATACTGTGGTTTTCTTACAAGCTTCCTGTGTTTCCTGAAGCAATTAAAGGACATAAAATATCTTATTTTTTGTTCTTGTTTTCATGTATATTGCAAAATTAAGAGTTGGGCTCATGTCTTCTTTATTATAAGTGCTTACCAACCTTAACAGGTACTACTTTGACTTCTTTGTTTTCTCTTCCTAGGGAAAAGGGATCAGATGCATCATGGGAGAATGATCAGGAGCCACCACCAGATGTAAGGATAGTCTTTTTACACTGTATTTTAGAAAGCAGGGCAGGGCATGCTCTTGTAAACTCACCATTGTTGACCTTAAGGCCATCTTTAATGCTCCTGAGATTGCCTTCTTGGAGCCCGTGCTTCTCTCCTTTCCCACATGCCTCTTGTGTACCTTTTGATAAGAATTTTTGATTGCTCGTTTAAAGGATTATTTTTGGTCACATTTGAATAAGTATTAGATTGTCATTTTCCTTGCTATTTTCTACTTTAAAGTTGATTTTTTGATACCTGGTGAAGTCAAAATTGTCATTAATTTTAAAATATGTGTAAGTGTGGGAGTTTTTATTGTGTGTCAGTAGTTTTTAAGTTTCTCAGTATTATAAATTCTAGATATTTGTTGATTTAACTTTATTTTAAAAGATTTTATTATTTCTAGGAGGAGGGAGGTATAGAGGGAGAGAAGCATCAGTGTATGCTTCAATGGAGGCCTTTCACCTGCCTCCAGCTATGGATCTTGCTGGAGACCTGGCTTGCAACCTGGTTATGTGCCCTGGCTGGGAATCGAACCAGCGACCTTTAGGTTCCCAGGCTGGCACCTATCCACTGAGCTACCAGCCAGGGCTAACTTTGTTTATTTTAGATGGTCTCAAGCAATGTTGAAGATTCATGATCTATGTTAATTTCTAATTTTGCTAAGACATGAATCAGGTACTACTCACTTAGAGGGTCACGTAACCAGTGTGATTACTCAACAGGACAGTAATCTTTGTTTAGTACCCATACTGCCACGAAAGTCTTAAAAGATATTTCCTGTGAAATGCATATATTTTTATACTTCCCTGTTGTTTCAGACCTAAGCATTAAATTTGCTAATTCTGAAAATGTGAACTGTTTATAAAATTGGTTTGATTAGGCTAATTTTAAAATTAAATCTGAGCATACTTCATGGAGTTTTTTTTTTTTTTTCGGTAGTTGACTGTCCATTATTTCTATAATAAGGAAAACTGAAATTCTAAAATTTTATTTGATTATGACATTGTGTGGTTTAGAATTATGGCCTGGTATTAATATAGATTAGAATTTGGAATATGTGGGGTTTAAACTTAAAAAAAAAATGCTGTGAAGCCCTGGCTGGTGACACAGTGGATAAGGCACCGGCCTGTGAACCCAAAGGTCCCTGGTTTGATTCCCAGCCAGGGCACATAACCAGGTTGCAAGCCAGGTCTCCAGTCAGGTCTGTAGCTGGAGTCAGGTGAAAGGCAACCATACACTGTTGTTTCTCTCCTTTCCTGCCTCTCTCCCTTCCCCTCTCTCTGAAAATAATAAATCTTAAAAAAAAAAAAAAAAAATGCTGTGAAAGTAGGAAATGTTAGGCTTGCATAAAGGAGTTAAAATTTGCTTACAGGGAATGCATTTCATTTGTCTCCATATTCGTTTCTAACATATGAGTACTTAATTTGTAGTTGAATAAATGTGCTTAATGAGTACATATTTAAGTTGTATACAAGGAAAATGAAAGTTTCTCTGGTTTTAGGGGGTGATAGCAAAATACTGCCAAGTTGTCTCTAAAATAGCCTGTTGCCAATTAGTCTTTTAATACCTCCTTCCTACTCTTAGGATCATACCTGATTATTTTAAATGGCTCAGTAAGGTTCTTTGTTCTCTAATTTCATTGTCTCTGGTTTTTCTTTTAAAAAGCTTTCACTTTGTCTTACAGAACCATTTTCATTTCTAGAATATACTGAACCTCCACACACATTTCTCACTCCATGCAAATTTCCTTTTCCTTCTTTTCAGCGTTAACTCATCATTAGAGATTTCCCTTGGGTTATCCATACCAAAGAATAGTCCTTGCCCCTTTTCTTTCCCACCAGCCCCATACTGTCGTAGCTCTGAATCCTAGCACTTGTTGCCCTTGTTCATTGGTTTATGTAACTATTTTTTATTTGACTGAACACTTTCAGAGAAAGAAATGTTTTCTGCCTGATCTCAATCCTTTCTACTGCCTGGCAGATACCAGATTTCACATGAGCTTAAAAATCTTAGCACTTGAAGATCAATAATAAAAAAATCATGAAGCTAATAAAGATATCTGAAGGTACTAAAATCAGTTGATGTTTCTGAATTTGATTATGTATTCTAAGGTCTCTGGACTCTTCGTTCATGGAAGATTTGATCTAAGACACATTTCAGCAAGACAACTGAAATATCCCATACAAAGACTTTCCTGTATATTTTATTTCTTTCGTTTAATGTATACACAGGCATACATAGTGAGCCTGCTTTCATTTATTTTTATGACACATAATAGTTGTTTTATGATGTTTTATGCTATTAATAGAATAATAGAATGCCTGAAATCTAGGAAATCATAGAAGTTATAATACTATAAAGCTTCTAAGTCTTGTATTGTGTGTGTGTGTGTATGTGTGTGGTTTTTGGTAGGCTATAACAGTGAATCTCAGTTCTTAGTTGCATTTGACTTGCCCTCTTATTATTGAAAACTATTTCCTCTTGGAAGTTGGGTCATGCATGTATTTGCTTATCAAAACGTTTTCCTGCAATCATATCTAAATAGCATCCTAGTGATTTTATCCACCCTTATTTTGCCTTACTGTTTATTTATAGCCCCTACTATACCTGGCATATTAATAAAAAAAATAGTACCTGTATAATGTTTGTTACAGTGCCTGGCTTGTAATGAGTATGTGTAAATTTTTATACACATAAATAAGAGGTAAAACATTCTCCTATTTTTATACTGGATTTGATACTTTTTGTTATTTGCATATTCCTTTCTTTAGCATTTTTGACAGCTGATGAGTCTTGACTCTAAGCTGGAAGTCACATTTCTAGCTGGGGAAAAGCCTTACATATCTCAAGGTTGTTAAAGGAACTTCCTAGGAATTAAAAAACAAAACAAGACAAAATGCCTTGAGTACTTATCTGATTACTGGCATGTGCCAATTAAGTCTTTAGAATTTTGTTTTAAAAAAATACTTTATTTTTCTGTCATGTGTAATTCAAATATAACTGAAAACTACCAAGTATCAAAAGAAGTAGCTCTCAGTGTTAAATAATGGGCTTATTCTTATTTCCAAATATGCACCATTGAATTGGTAAATTCATGTGACACAAATCTGTATATTTTTCTCTGTCAGGCCTTAGATTTCAGTGATGATGAAAAGGAAAAGGAAGCCAAACAAAGGAAAAGAAATTACATTCAAGGTTGGAAAAGATTTAGACCTGAATCAGGTGAGTTAATACAACATTTAGTAATTTTTTTATCTTGATTTATATTGATGTAAGTTCATCAATAATAACACTGAAGGAAAAATCTGGGTTTTCTTTTTACCTTCTGCCATTGGAGGTATTTTACAGCATGTGATGTGGGGGTTGAGAGTCACAAGGTAGTTTTTTCAAGCTTTAAGGATGAGAAAGTGGCTTCTAGGGGTAGAAGGCAAACTAAACTTTGTTGAGTTATTTGTGCTCATTAGCACTTTTTGCCAAGAGACTTAGTAGCTTCTATTTTTAGACTTAAGTAGGATATTTAATATCTAACTCAAGGTACTTTATTTTTAACGTGTATTTCGTTTTATTATACCTTTTCTGTTTTTCCTTTTGTTAAACTATAAACTTTTTATAGATTGACATGTAGTTGTAAAAAATAATACAGAGAAATCTTATATGCCCATTACTGAGTTTCCTGCAATAGTAACATCTTGCAAAACTTCTCAGTAAAATACCACAACCAGGTTATTGGTGTTGATACAATCAAGATATAGAACATTTCCATCTCAAGAAAAGTTCCCTCATGCTACCTTTGTAGTTACTCCCACTTTCCTGCCTCCCACCTCCTCCTCAGCTCCTGGCAACCAGTAATCTGGTCTCCATTCCTCTTTTTTTTTGATTTTTTAAAAAAAAATTTATTGTTGTTGTATTACATCCATCCCCTTTTTGCTCCCCTCTGTCCCCCTCCCCACCCACCCATTCCCCCCAAAGTCAATCCCACCTGTTGTCCTTGGTCTCCATTTCTGTAACATGACTTGCCATGTCAAAAATGCTGACATAAATGGAGTCATACGCTGTGTTACCATTCAGAATTGGATTTTATCACTGCGCATAATATTCTAGAGATATATCTAGATTGTTGTACGTGTCAAATGTGTTTCTTGTCATTCCAGAGTGGTATTCCATTGTGGGAACATCCATAGGTTGTTTTAACCATTCATGCATTGAAGGACATCTGGGTTGTTAACAGCTTTTGGTTATAGGAATGAAGTTGCTTTATACATTTGTGTACAGGTTTTTTGTATGCACATAAATTTTCATTTCTCTGGGATTAATTTCTGGGAGTGCCTTTGTTGGATTATATGATGCTTGTATGTTGTTTCTCAAGAAACGGCCATACTGTTTTTCAGTGTGGCTGTACCGCTGACGTCCCCTTCCCCAGTGTATGAGTGAGTTTGTTTCTCTGCTTTCTCACCAGCGTTTGGTGGTGTCACTGTTCTAGCTGTTCTCATAAGTGTGCAGTGGTATCTGTGATTTTAACTTACATTTTCCTAAGGATATTGAATAGCTTTCTGTGCTTATTTGCTTTGCATACATCCTCCTCAGTAATATGTTTGCTCATGGCTTGCCATTATCTAATTATATTTCTGTTTTTCAACTCTTGAATTCTAAGTTTGGACTAATTTTTCTCAGTCTTTAGCCTGTGTTTTCATTCTCTTGAAAGGGTCATTTGCAGAACAAAAGCCTTTAATTTTGATGAAACCCAATTTATAACTTTTTCTTTTATGGAGTCTGAGAAATTCTTGCCTAGACTTATGTCTCGAAGATTTTCTCCTATTGTTTTTTCTAAAAGTTTGCAAAATTATTTTAGGTTTTCCACTTTCTTTGCCTTTCCATATAAATTTTAGAATAATCTCTGTATTGAAAAAGTCTTGCTGGAACTGTGTTAGGAATTGCATTAAACCTGTCTGTATACAAGTTTGGCAAGAAATATCTTAATTGTATTAACTGAATTTTTAGTTCTAAAATTCCTATTTGTATGTTTTTTTGTGTGTGTTCTTAGACTTTCTATTTGTTCTAGTGTATTCTAATTTCTTGTAATGTTTTGATGATGATTTAAAAATATTTCTTAGATAATTCTAACATTTTGTCATCTTGGTATTGGCCTTGATTAATTTTGCATTTTCACCAAGTTTGAAATCTTCATTCTGGTATGATGAGTTGTTGTTATTTTTTTAAATATTTAAAAATATATATTTTTAGAGAGAGGGGAAAGGAGAGAGGCAGAGAGGAAGAGAGATCAGTGTATGGTTGCCTTTCACCTGCCTCCAGCTACAGACCTGGCTGGAGACCTGGCTTGCAACCTGGTTAAGTGCCCTGGCTGGGAATGAAGCAGCGACCTTTGGGTTCGCAGGCTGGCCGTCTCCTTATCTGCTGAGCCACCAGCCAAGGCTGATGAGAGATTTTTAATGAAACCTGGACATATGAAATTGTATTATGAGACTTCAGATCTTATTTAAATCTTCTGTTTTGGCAGTGTTGTTTTGAAAAGTGCTCTGGAGGGAAAGGAAGGGGATGTCACATTATTACTGTTAGTGTTACACAAGATGGGGAGAGACAGACGGGTGAAGAGGCTCCCTCCCTCTGCCGCAGGCCTTGTCCTGCTCCCAAGAGAATAATTCAAGTGAGAAACAAACCCATATAGTGGAAATGAGACAGGAGGATTTTTGTGAAGTACACGCACAAACGAAGCTGCAGGCAGGCACCCGGGCAGCCTAAATGCCCCGTGTATAGAGGACATAAAGTTGTTAGTAAGTTTGTCACCAGCTGAGCTGAGGCTACGGGTGGTGATGCTTGGTGCTCAGAGGTGTGTACCTCAGGTGGCTTCTAGGTTCCCCTCCTTCCCCGCGTGGGAACAGTGTACAGCTACCAAGGCTTCCTTTCTCAGCGAGTGAAGGGTTTGTCTCAGTACAACTGTGCAAGACGCTCTTTCCCAGCTGAGAATCGGAAGCGCACACGCTTCTGTACAGCTCTTACAACGCTCAGGACACTGGGCTGTCTCAGTGCGATTGTCACAGCAGCCCCTTCTCTCGGGGCGCAGTCTCAAGGCCTCTCCCTCCTCCTGCGCCTTTTCTTGCAGTGCTTGGGACACGTGGCAATCTTCAGTCTTACCAAAGCGAGCGAGCTCAGGCCGAGTTCATTGGTGGGACACGCCTTTGTTTCGCTTCTAGCGTCCTGCGTTTTTTGTCCGCTTGTAACAGCTGCGAGGGCCCTGCCTTTGTTTCCCCTCTGGCCCTCATGCCCACCTCCACCTAACCTTAGTACCAGGTGGGGATAAAAGCCCAGGTGTTCTCAGCCTCCGCTGACACCGAGGTCAGGGGCTCCTCATTTCTGCAGGGCAGGAAAGGGTCGCAGCACCTGTCATTGACAGCAGTGGGGCGGCCTAGCTCAGGCTGGGTGTCCACCGAAGTCCACCCAAGTCTCGCCGGCTCCACACTAGGTCTCCTCTGACACCACCCCGTGTAGGAGGTGACGGTTCCCCGCGGTCCTGCCAGTGCAGGTGGGAGTGGCGCTGAGGGAGGCCTTGTGAGCCTGGGGCTGTCACCTGACGCCACGCCAGGGCAGCTGGCTGCCACCTGTCGCGGGAGGAAGTCCCAGCTCCCCACTCTGCCCCCCAGCGCATGGGGGACGAAGGGACTGGTGGTTTCTGCGCTGTGGCTGGAGTCCAGTGGTTGTTGCCCAAGTTTCCTGTCTTGCTGGGCTTTCTGTTCCTGGATTGTCTGGCCTTTGGCTTCTTTAAAATAGATCGTGTTAATTTTAACTACATACGATATACCTGGAAACGAAAGAAAATGCATTATTGACATTTTAAACAATATTGTAAATGGATGAACCTTAATGTTAACCTTGCTTGTGTGGTTTTCCCTCACCCCGCCGAAGGTGACGGCGTTGCAGCCCAGCAGCAGACCCGGAGTGCGGCGGCGGAGCCCTGGAAAGGATGGCGCGGCCGAGAACTCCAGCGCGGATTCCCGCGGGACAGATACGCCCGCCCTTTCCAAGGCAGGCCCCGACCCGCGCAGTTTTACAACTCGGTGCCCCCTCCTGCACAGCTGTACAGCTCCGAGCCCCAGCCCGAGCCCTTTTACGGCTCAGCGCCCCCGCCGGACCAGTTTTTCAACTCAGGGCCGCCGCCGGAACAGTTTTATAGCTCGGGACCCCCGCCCGCACAGTTTTACAGCTCGGGGTATATGGCAGTGTTTGACATGCACAGTTTCCCTCTCCCTCCTGAGCTGCCTCCACCACCTCCACCTCCTCCGCCACCTGCACCTCCAGCGCCTGCCTTTGTAAACATGGGCTGGGCTGAGCCGAACCTGCCGCCTTCCTTACCGCCTTCCTTACCGTACTCCCTACCACCGCCCCCTCCGCCTCCTCCGCCTCCGCCTCCCCCACCACCCCTGCCTCCAGCCGCCTCTTCCGGAGAGAGTAATTCTTCCTATTTCGGAACTTACTATTAGGTGGACACACGCATTTCCAGAGAAACGTGAAATTTTTTTTAAACGTGGGAAAGATTTTTGTTTTCTATGCGAAGCATTTTTTTTAAAGAAAGTGATTATGGATTTAGATTTTTAAAACATTGTCAAAAACGGAATGCATTCTTCAGTTATAAATTGTTACATATTTATAACATTTGTGAAATTGTGTCCATAAGAAAATTTCACTCGATTTGTAGGGAGAGATTTTAGTTATATAATACTTAAAACTTGAATCAATGCTTTTCCCATTCCTACCCAATTAAACAGTATGTACAGGTTTAATAGCAGATCTGGAGCAACCTTCATCATGGATAAAATGTACGGAGCCTGCTGATGACCTTGTTGGTATATCTGAAAATACGATGTTGAAGTCCTATTGACAGTCTTTAAAATAAACTATTTTTATAAACTTATACTTTGGAAATTAATTTTGATTGTAATTGCAAATTACCAGTAAAATTAAATGTTGTGGTTAGACAAAAACAAGTGAAGTGTAAAGAGATGGAAAGCCTTATATATTGGTAGAAGCTATGACTGTAATTAAAGCTTTTCTTTTATGTGTGCAGATCTTCATTATTTGGGCACCATTCAGTAGACTTTACTGTTTAAGCACTTAAAGGAACAATGAAATGTATTTGACCCCATATTGGGAGACTATATCTTCCCTGTTTTCCAGCTTCTCGCATGCCTGGCACCGAGTAGGTGAGTCAGAAGTATTTAATGAATGACTGAGTTTGGAGTTTTTAATTAAGTGACCAGTAACTTTTATTTTATGCCCTGAAATGTTATTGCAAGGGAAGTCATGGAATTTTAGAAATAGGGGAGACTTTAAAAGTTAGCCTAAACTAGTCCTCATTTAATAAATGAGGAAGAGCCTCGCTAAGGATCCCAAAGGATTAAGTCACTTACCGGTCACTCGGTGAGCTGGCAAGGAGTAGGACTAGCTTTCTTGATTCTCAGATCAGCACTTCTTGGGAAGTTGGTGCTTCACCATCCCCTTGACATTCTGAGAACATCAGGGTCATTTGGAACCCTTGTGCCACAAGCCCACAGACTGGTGCAGCCCGGGCCCTTTCACCTCCCGGGGCCCAGGGGTCAGCGGTGCAGGAGCTCTAGCTTTGGTGTGCACTGACTGTGTCATGTGTCGTGCTTTATCATGCCTTCCTGAAACGTTTCTGTAGCTCTTCATTAGGAGTTACCATCATAGATTCTGGCACAGTCTTTTTCTGCTTGATAGAATATTGTTAGAGTCAAATGAGATTATACCTGAAAGCACTAAACAACCCAAAACTTTTCCACAAGAATGGGAAGAGTAAGATGTTATCATCCAGTGATGGTAAATCAAGTTGTTTTAATTACTATGGTGTTTTAAAAATCTCTAAACCTATATACATCAGGTACTGTTACCTGACAGTAGATATTTAATAGCTAAAGAAACAGTTGAATGATAGATTTGAGTTCTGCTTTCAGTTAAGTTCAGAAAGCTGCTTTCAGTCTTAAGTCCTTAAACACTTAGAGTCGATGTTGCCTTCTTTCTTGTATTAATTCAGGGTTTTTGAAACTTCAGGGTGCCTGGAAATCACCTATAATTATCATCTAAATTTTGGACAGGTTATTAAAAATATATGTTCTTGGATTTTATCCCAGATTCAAATCCAGTAAATCAGAGATTTAGGTAACTATTTTTAACAGGTGACCCCTGGGTAATTAACTTCAGGGATTTTTCTTTGTATAATTTTGGAATAAATACACCACGTCAGCTTCTTGACCATTTATTCCAGAACTTCAGGGAGTACTGTTTGGAGTATTGGTGAGGATGAGGGAGTTGATAGGGAAGGAGAGAGAAAACTATTGCTACTTGAAGTTTCTCTGTAGCCTCTCACTTGGTTCTCAGAGCTGTATTTTGTTAACTACATCTGCCTTTGAAGATTAGGAGGAGTACCTATTTTTTATCTGGAAGAGAAATAGTATGTTCATCACCCCACCTTAATTTTACAGTGCTGCTTTTAAAATTGTGTAGCCCTAGATCTTTAAACTGCTAGCTGGTGTAAAGACAAATACAACATTCTCCACAGTTTCTCGCTTCAAATACAGAACTATTATTACATTAGCCTCTTCTTATGGTAAAGTACATTTATATTCGCATGATGGAATGTGGATAATGCCTTTGTATATCTGTAGTTGTCAGTGTATGTAGAATTATTATAATTATTGTCTAGATAATATATTTGCTTTATAGAGATAAATAACATCATGTTCTCTTCCTTTCTTTTACAAAAAAAGATAGTGAGGTCCATAATAACTAGATGGCTTGTCCGCTTATTAGAAATGGATATTGAAAAAATTGGATTGAGACTCTCTAGTAGAAACCTGGAATAGAACGTACAGTTCCAGAACTTTCCAAGGAACGTTTCTTGAAAGCCATGTAGTTGAATAATAAGGATAGATAACCAAATGGAACTCTCTTCTTAGCTAAATTAGTAGACTCCATGCTTATCAATGCTAACCTGTGCACAGTCTCCCTTGTTTAGGGGCAAAAAGGAGCAAAGAGGTTTTCTCTCTCTTCCCACCCACATTCTGGTCTGTTACTCCCTACTCTCTTCCCCTGTCACCTGTTTGCTACTTTCTTGGTTGCTGGCTTAGAGTTGGTGAGCACTCTGTGCATTAAACAGTTCAGGACATTTGAGGAGTATGAAATGAGTAGACTGAATTCTGGGCTACTATGATTTTAACTTAATAACTTAAGTGGTGTTTTAAATTCCCAGGTGCTGAGGACAAGATTTCTTAAGGTAACAATCATAATGATATGGGGGGAGAGAGAATCTCAAGCATAATGTGTCATTTATATGAATTCCATTCCAACAGTAATATGGCCATTTGCATCAATTTTATTAATTTGCATACATTTTAAGATAGTATGCAAATCATTGAGTTCTTTCCTGTTGCAGAAAAGGCAGCCACCCCTTTGGCTGACACAGTTCAGGGAATTGAAGCAGAGGGAGAGAAATTACTCCTCTGTGTGCCTGCTGGTCACCCTTGCCCAGTTGGTTCAGCTAAAGGCTTGAGAAAATTATTTTACTTAGAAATTCTTCATGCTGAGGATATTTAGAATTTTTAACCTAATTATGTACTTCAATAATTAGGTGTTAGGGAAAATGCATTAGTATATTGTTCCATATTATCCTTTTAAAACTAACATTTTATAGAGTAAATTTGCTCATAGAATATGCATTCATATAATATGTTCTTACATTTGTGTATGTGATACCAACAATAATAAGCTTTGAGATAGAGCTATAAAAAAGGATACTTTAATAGAATGCAAACTAGAAAATAAAAATTAAATAGTTTTTGGGAATTTTCAAATAATGTTGCAGCTACACTATGAATTAACACATTTAGAGTAAAATACATTCATGTTCTTTTCTGTAAATGAATTACCAATATTCTAAAAGCCTTTATTTCTCATTTTGTGATTTAGTCTGATCCTAAATTTATGAGCAATTATGTTCCAGAAAACCAAGGAAACAATTACTATGGTGTTGCTGAAGTTAAAATTAAGAAATAGCTCAATATCATTTAAATTACTTGTTGTGAGCTACTAGCAGTGATGAAGTTACATCTCATTTTTGACTCAGTTGTGTATGCCAAAGTTGTCATCGTTGGTGGGTTAGACTTGCACAGTTACTTAGTGTCTTGGAAGTGAGGCATAAATTTGTGTTTCAAATGGTAAAATAAAATAACCAATGAAGAAAAACATCAAAATTTTCTTCCGCTTATTCAATAAGAAATACACATTTGTATATTACATGTACATATATATGTGTATATACATACATCTATTTGAAGGCTAGTACAAAAATGTTATGTATATTTTAGTTGACCTGTACCTTTGGGAATAAATATTACATTGGCTTATTTTGTAGTTGGTTTTGTTACGCCATTCCCCAAACAGAACTGATTAACCTTATGTGGTAAAAGCTTTTTATTCATGATGCTAGCTAAGCGTTATTTCTAACTGGGCATACGACTTAAATAATCACATACAACAACTACAAAGGAATAAAATCTATTAGCACAGAATCCCTATTACAATGTGATAAATAGATGATGGTGGTTTGTAATGTTTGAATGGTAAAGATGAATTTCTACAATGCTGTCTGTTATCAATAGGCACGACAGCGTTGCAAAACCTGCTAGTGCGTCTCTTAAAACCTTTCCTTGTGGGGCCCCCAGTGGCGTTCAGGAGCGCTGGGAAAACATTTGCTCTGTTTTTGTTCCACTGCTCTTGCAAATAGCTGTTTGTCTGCTTACACATCATGAAGTGTTTAATCTCAGATGTGATTTAGGACCATCAGGCCTAGTTCCGCAAGCTGTCTCAGTAGCTGGCTGATTCATTCAATGCAAATTATTTTCTTGAACATCAGCTTTTACATTTTTTTCAATCGCAGCTTATATTTGTTATTAAATTCTGTTTGTCTCAGGCTTAGAACATAGTGATTGGACGGTCATATATTCACAAAATGATCGCCCCGAATTTCAGTTACCATCTGGCACCATACATAGTTATTACAATATTATTGACTGTATTCCTTGTGCTGTACTTTACATCCCCATGATTATTTTTAACTGTCAACTTGTACTTAATCCCTTTTTCACCTTGTTCCCCTACCTGCCTCCCGTCTGGAAACCATCATTCTATTCTCTGTCTGTGAGGCTGTTTCTATTTTGTTGGCTCATTTATTTTGTTCTCAGTTTGGTTTTTGACCAAACATAATTATTACTATAGTTATTGGCAACAACAGAAATTAATGAATTCTGTTTAGCAAGATTATGACATAAAAAGATTTAAGAAAGGAAAATAGGCTTTATTGATAACATTTGAAATTTTTTACAAATGGCAATTTCATGTGATTCAGTTTTGTATATGGACTCTAGAATATATTCCTGCATTTTTCTTTCTAAAACATCTCCCTGTACCATTACTCGCCAGAGCACATTTTTGGGAAATGCTGTCATAGCTGATAACTGGCAGAAATTCATGGTAGTACACATTTCTAAGAGATACTACGTCTTGCTGAGAAGATGGTCTATTAGAAGAGCATGAGACCTGGAAGTACTATTATTTTGCATTAGGCTGAGAGAGAGAAAGGGCTGGGCTCCTCCTTTGGAAGAGAGAAAACCATACAAATATTTCTGAAATTTGGTAATGTACATATCCTTTAAAATATTATGGACACCTGGGAACAAATCCAGACAACAGTTTGGGAAACATTAAATTTCTTTCTATGAAAAGGTCTTTTTCAATTAGGCAATTTTTAATACCTGTAAGAATATACTGCCCTAAAGAATGTTGGATTTTAAATGGCTCTATAGGAAAAACTTCCAAATGACGGTAGGCAGGAATAGACATATTGAACGATCGTCAACATCTAGAAAATACCTGGCATGCATGTTTCTGCCCAATGGGGAATCCCTTTGCAATTTAGACTAGAAACACGAACGCAATCTTACACTCCAAGGGGCACCATCTTCAGCTTACCAAATGTAGTGTCTGCTTTTTTGTTCTGTGTTTTTCCTTTTTAAAAAAATTGTCTTTGCCTTAATATTCTATTGTTGACACTATTACAGATGTCCCCCATTTTTCCCCCTTATCCCCTCTCCCACCACACCCCTGTCCCATGCCCTGGCCTTCTCCACATTATTGTCTGTGTTGCTGTACATACATCTTCTTTGGCTAATCTCTCGTGCCCCCCATACCCTTCCCCTCTGGGATCGGTTGGTCCCTATCCATGGCTCTGGTTTTATTTTGTCAGTTCATTTTGTTCATTAGACTCCACTAATGAGTGAGATCATATGGTATTTGTCTTTCTCTGACTGGCTTATTTCACTTAGCATAAATCCTTCAGGTCCATCCATGCTCTTGCAAAGGATAGGATTTCCTTTTTTACAGCCACATAGCGCTCCATGATGTAAATACACCACAGCATTTTCACCCACTCAGCAGCTGATAGGCCCTTGGCTTTACAAAGCTCATGCCAGGCATATTGTGATGAGTGAAATTTGATTTAAGTTTACAACATCTAAGGGCTTCCTACAGATAACTAAAAATCCTGATACACAAGATCAGAAAAGGAAGGTCCCAAAGGGAACACAAATTGGTCTAGCAGAGCTTCTGGAAGGAGAATTGGAGACTAGGGCTAAACCAGACTCTATTTAGACATAACCAACTTAAGCATCTCTTCATGTCCTTAGGTTGGAAGACATGAAGACTGACTATACCTCTCTTACAATGGCATAATTTAGTTTTGGTATATAAAGGCAAAATAAGTGAATAGCTCCTATAAAGTGGATTCAGTCATGCTAGATTTACCTGTAAATAAAGGGGGGAAATAATAAAAACATACATCTGTAAATCTTGGTAATAACTGATGGGGAAGTACACATAATGTATTGTTGATACTTTTTTTTAATAAACCACCCTAGTGAAATTGAGGTTAGAGAGCCATTGAACTTTAATTCATTCAACAATAAGCATCTATTTTGTGCTTTTTATTGGCCATGCATTTGATGCATTAGCAGGAAATACGCAAACAAGGGCACCAGGTGCTAGCAGAGTGGGACATGAAGACATGGGGAAAGGAAGCTAGTGAGTCATTCACAGAGGACACGTTCTGAAGCTGGTTCTTTAAAGATGAGTAAGAGAAAAAATGCGGAACTGTGAAGCAGCTAAACAATTTTAGACCCCAGAAGGCAAATAGATGTAATGGGCATAGGAGGAAACCAGCTCTGGAAGCTAGAAACTGCAAACCAGATGACAGCTTTGGGAACCTTGCTGTAGTGCCCTCACCCCATGGTTTCACGCTGTTAGTTTCCTAGTTTGGAAATACCAGTCAGTATCTGGAAGAATGAGTGGGAGGGGAAAACGGAAGGAGGCAAATTAGGAAATTATTGATGAAAGCAATGCAGGAGAGGGATGTAGATTTACTAGTGGTTGAGATGGGGATATGATTTTTGGATGATAGAAGTTTCAGGAACATGAGTTGACAGGACTTATGCTATTAGCTGGTTAGAGAAGGGAAGTCATCTGAAATGACTTAGGTTTAGGGTTTGAGTGACTCTGTCAGCCCCTGGGGATATATTTTGCATGGTTTATCTTTTAATTGCCCCAATTTTGTAAACTAGGAAATACTATTACGTGTGATAATTTTGTAAAGAAGAAAAATGAGGCCTTGTAGTGGTTAAGGACTTCAGCCAATTTCTCATAGCTCGTGATAATGAAGTCAGATTGAATATAGTCATCTGATTGTAGGATTCTGAGTCTGGAACCACTATTCTAGGCTGCTTCACAAGGCAATGATAAACTGCAACATTTTCAAAAGTTGGAATTGGAGGAATAGGAAAAGAACTGCTACAACAAAAAGAAAATAAGACTATTATATTTATGCCTAAAGAAGCATTAGTGCTGAGAAATTCTGCTAGGAAATTATTAGCATGTATTAAAAACCACACATGCCCTGAACATACACGGGAGCAAAAATACTTCAAGCTTAATTCAATGATATTATTTTCTATTTACCCACTTATTTATTTCCCTCAAGATTCCATAATTACAATACTTGTTATAGCAGTTACATAATTAAGCTATAATTTCAAGAGTTTCATTCATGTACACTCCATGGGTTTATAGCTATACTTCATAACATTTCTTGTACCTATTAAAGTAATTAGTTGGAAAAATGGATGGCTTTTTAAATGAGCCATAAATCATTTCTTTTGTAAATTGATGTGATTTGTAAAATTGTGGAGTGTTTTTAAAATCAGCATATACTTTTCAGGTTATAAATAATAGCAATAAAAAACTGATGATGCTTTATTGCTGTATTGTGTCAATTTTAGGAATTTATTTGGGATATTTAAACAAAAACTAAGATCTATTGAATTGGATGCATCTGTTGGATGTTAATGTTTTTTAGTTTGTTTATTAATAGAAGCAATTTAGTTTCAAGAGAACTTGGTGTCAAAATGATGGCATTAATTTACATGGTGGTTTGGCAAATATTTATATGTAGTCTTGTTTTACCTTAAAACCATGCATAGAAATAGATCTCTACAAATAGAGTGGACAGAGAAAAGTTGTGTAAAATAGCTGCAAAATTTTGTTGCATACATACTCATAAAAAAAGTACAACTTGGATTTTAAATATGAAACAATACCATCCTGTTAGTAAACACTCTTTGGTCACTAGCCCTGTTGAGTGTGACTTTTTTTCCTGTTTGTAGATTTTGCCTATTTAGTCTTACATCAAAATGTAACTCATAGAGTGTAGACAGTCAGTTCACAAAGAACTCTATATGACCAGTAAAAATTTGGAAAAAGAATGGTTAGCATCTGCACATAAACAGGCAAATGTGATTGGAGAAAACCAAACCACCACGCTGTCTGATGTCACTTGGGATTTGTAGCTATGAAACCTGAAATGGACCCAGCAAGGAGAGTGTTATTTCCCTAGTACTTTCATGAGTCAGTCACTCACACCTCACACAAATTCATACCTCTCCTCTACCTTTAAGCCCTCCACTTTCTCACTCCCGATGTTACTTTCTTCACTCCCAAGTATCCGTTTTGCTTGGCCTTTTCTGTACAGAGAAAATGCAGACAATTCTAATTGGTGGACACAGATTGGAATCCCCCAGAGCCCGTCAAGGAAAGAGCCATCACCCCAGCTGCTGGGAGAGCTGTTGGCAGGGGTCTTCCTGCAATCTTCTCCTTCAGGCCCACCTTGCACACCCTGCCAGAGGACGTCCAAACCCGGTGCTGGTTTAGGAGGCACATGAGCGGTGGTAGCATAAGGGCACCAGAGCTCTTTAGGGGTTAAGGCTTTGTCATGCATTCTTGTAGTTCTCGTTTTTCTCCCACCGAATCCTGTTTTTTTCCTCTTTTCCATAGGTGTTGATCCCTAACAAATACTCGATTATTTCAAACTCCATCAGTTTTGCTTCAAGAGAACCCAGTCTGTGACACCGCAGAAAGCAGACTCCCATTGCATGTCCATCTACCAACCGGTTTGCATCCCAGTGTCCAGTCTTTAGCCAGTGCTTCTATTGAAAACCTGATGCTTCACGTGTGCATTGTATGGGCCCTCACAGACGTCACTAGTGCTTCTCCCCTCTCCCTTTTACATCACCAATCTTTGCTTACTGGGACAATTGCTATGATTTCTCCCATTCTGGAATTTAAAGCAAAATCAATTCTTTTGGCCCACTTTACCAGCTACTGCTCTATATCTCTGCTCTTTTTTGCAAAATCAGATCAAACAAACAAAAGCCTATTTTATTTTTTAAATTAAATTTAATCGTTGTATTACATCCATCCCCTTTTTACTCCCCTCTTTCCCCTCCCCCACCTACCCACTCCCCAAAGTCAATCCCACTTGTTGTCCATGTCCATGGTTCTTCCATACTAGTTCCTTGACTGAACTGCTCCCCTTCTTTGCCTCCTCCTCCCCCCTCCCCACCGCCCACTGAAGGTCTTTTCATTGTATTCATGTGTCTGGTTCTGTTTTGCTTGTTTGTTTGTTTTGTTCATTATTGTCCTGTATTGGGTGAGATCCTATGGTATTTGTCTTTCACTGACTGGCTTATTTCACTCAGCATAAATAATACTTTCCAGCTCCATCCATGTTGTTGCACAGATTAGGAGTTCCTTCTTTATTTCTGCTCTGTAGTATTCCATTGTGTAAATGTACCAAAGTTTTCTGATCCATTCATCCACTGATGGGCACTTAGGCTGTTTCTAGCACTTGGCTATTGTAAATAACACTGCTATGAACATAGGGGTATATAGGTTCTTATGAATTGCTGTTTCAGGGTTCTTTGGGTATAGTAACAAGATCATTTTAAAGCATTCATAAGTTCAAGTTGGTTCTTATCCATTCAGCTGCCCTCTGTCTTTTCTTTGGTGCATTTAATCCATTTACCTTGTACCTATGTTCCTGTCTGTCTCTCTGTTTCTTCATCTTCTTAAAGCAGACCCTTTAGCATCTCTTGCAATACTGGTTTGGTGGAGGTGTATTCTTTTAGACTTCTTTTGTTTGGGAAACTCCTTATTTCACCTTTCATTTTGAATGAGAGCCTTGCTGGGTAGAGTATTCTTGGTTGCAGGCCTTTTGTTTTTCATTGCTTGAAATATTTTTTGCCATTCCCTTCTGGATTGTTGTGTTTCTGTGGAGAAATCAGCAGATAACCTTATGGGAGCCCCCTTGTATGTTATTAGCTGTTTCTCGCTTGCTGCTTTTAGGATTCTCTTCTTGTCGTTGAAATTTGCCATTTTCATTATGATGTGTCTTGGAGTGGACCTGTTTGGGTTCATCTTCCTTGGGACCCTCTGTGTTTCCTGAGTTTGCATGACATTTTCTGTCCTCAAGTTAGTGAAGTTTTCTGTCATTACTTTTTCAAAGAGGTTTTCTATCCCTTGCTCCTCCTCTTCTCCTTCTGGTATCCCTATGATACTGATGTTATTACATTTCATGTTGTCCTGCAGCTCTCTTAAATCCTCTTTCTTCTTTTTTAGTCTTTTTTCATTTTGCACTGCCTGGGAATTTTTTTCTACATTGACCTCCAGCTCAATGATCTGATCCTCTGCTTTCTCTAGCCTGCTTTTGATTCCTTCTAGTGTGTTCTTCATTTCAGAAATGGTATTCTTCATTTCCTCCTGGCTCTTATTGATGGTTTCTATGTCCTTTTTAATGCTGGTGTAGTTCTCAGTAAGTTCCTTTCCTGGAGTTCTTTGTAGTTCCCCTGGAATTCTTCTTAGTTCCTGTGGAGTTGTTTATAGTTTTCTTTGAACTCACTGAGCTCTTTGAGCTTTTCTATCATCATTATTTTGAATTCCATATCTGAGAGTGTGCTTGCCTCTGTTTCATTTTGCACTCTTCCTGGGGATTCCTCCTTTCCATTTGCTGAGGGTTTATTTCTTTGTCTCCCCATTTTAGGTGGCTCTTGTTTGTTTCTGCTTCTTAGATTGGTCTGCTTTAATATACTATCTTAATAATGTGACCTTCTGTGGTGTAGAGGTGCACTTTTTTTAGTTGCTAGATCTATGCTTGGTGATGTCGGCTCCTATCCCAGTCTGGGCCTAGTCAGCCAGTTGGAGACTCCCAGAGATCCACTGTCCTTGTCTCCAATCAGTCTGTGATCAGTGGTCAGTTTTAGGCACCTCTGGGCGGGGCAGATGAATTCAGTTGTTAATCCAGGTTTAGGCACTGCTGGGTGGGACGGGTTAATGCCTATGGGTGGGGCTGTGGCTTCCCCTCAGGGTCCCGCCCTTTGGAGAAGGGTGGTCTGCCAACTGTATGGGGGATGGGTCAGCACTGGACTCACGGGCTGCTCCCTCAACTCTCACCCTAAAGCCACTGTCCCAAACTTTCTCCAGGCTTCTCTAGTCCACTCTGCCCTTTCTCTGCTGGAGCCCAGGGTAGGTGGTGCCTCTATATTGTCGTGTGTGGCCCCTTTAAGAACTCGGTCGCTCTGTCAAGCCGGCTAAACCTGGAGGCTTTTTGCTTTTCACAGCTGGGTGCTGTTTACTCCCATCTGTGTTGCTGTAGCTGGGGAGCCCAGTTGGGGTTCAGATTTCACCCTTGTCAGGTGGAGCCCCGGCTGCTGAGATGTTTCTCCGTCCCTTCAGCTGCCGCCCGTGGGAGCCCCGCCAGCCCTCTTGGATCTCTGCACTTCCTACCCGTCACATTGTGATGAATCGGCTCTTCTGTTCTGTCTGTAGGAATAAGGCTTCTCTCCAGCTGCTGTTCTGTTGGTTATTCCCATGATTTCTCCCCAGTGAAGTTGTAATTCTATTTTGGTGTTGGGAGGAGATTGGTGTAGCTCCACTCACTCCTCTGCTATCTTGGTTCTCCCAAAAGCCTACTTTAAAAAGTGATCTTTAATTGCAGTCTCCGTTCATTTTCTCCCATTTCCCTTGAGCTTATGCTCTTATCTTTGGCTTCTACTCATCAGTGAGAATTGCTCTTGTTAAAGGCTTGGTCGTTCTACAATGCATACTATGGTGGCCTGCTCTCAGTCTTCATCATATTTCTTATGGTTGATGATTTTCTACCCTTGACACTTTTTCCACTTGGTTTCTAGGATAGATATCGAACTCTCTGGCTTATTCTATTTCACTGGTCACATACTCCCAGATGGGCTACTAATTGCACAATCCCAAGAGATGCCATTGACCCAGAAAAAATATATAAATGGTATTTCTCTCCTGGACTTGTGCAGGGAGGTGTGGTGCTGCTTCTGTCTTTTTTCCAGTACTTTTTTTCTGACTCTTAATGTACTGGTCCCCTCAGGCTGTGTGCTGCGTGCATTTCTGTTTTCTAAGTACACTCATCTTTTCCAGACTTTGCTCAGGCTCAGAAGTCCACAGACTACCTGACATCTTTACTTAGATAACTGATAATATCTTCACGTATTGAACTCTGGGTTTAAAACTTTTAACTCCAAGCTTGCTCCACTGGAATTTCTGCCTTTTAAGTTGATGACAACTCCATTTTTCCTGTGTCTAAAACCTGAGACATCTGATTCCAAACAAAACAAGATAGAAAAACAAAAATTGGATATTACTTTTATGCTCAGAGAGGAGAAAGGAATAATGGTGGTTAAATTAGAGAATTAACCTACTTTCCATTTTCTAGGTTATATGTTTGAATTTACGTATTTTAAATGGGTTGACATGGCCAATACCATCTGCTCACTCTCCACTGATAGTCATTCCTTCCCTTGATTCTGCTATTCATCAGGTTGTTTAACTTCAATCTTTCAGCTTTGGATCTAGAAAAGTATATTCAATACTTGTAGCTTTGAAAAAAAAAAACAAACGGTAAGTATGCAATAGTCAAAAATCACCCAGACACACAAAAAAGGAGCATTTTTGGCAAGATACACTTATATAAGAAATTTCCTAAGGAGCCTTTGAAAAGTAATGTTTGGGATTTAACTTATGTGAAAAGAAACACAATTTATAGTTATTGTAGAAGAGAGAAACAAACCTAGGTGGCTCTGTCAATTGTAAGCCTTTTATTCATTTTCTAAATACAAATAAATTCCTAGAAATTGTGGTTTCTATTTCCTGGGACCACAAATATAAATATTTGTATTACAAAGTGGCTACAGTTCATTAACTGTGGGTTTAAAAAAAAAAGAATCCATATTAGAGTTTAATTTGATGAAAACGAAAATAGAGAAACCAAAAGCAAAACTAAAAGTCCCCTTAAAATCTGTAGAAATGCACGGAAACACATAATGTATGACTTTTGCTTGACTAAGATTTCCAGAGCAGTGAGAAGAGAGACAAATCCTGTTCACCATGCAAGTTACTTTTAAAGTGAAGTTGGTTGAATTTGCAAATGTTCCCATGGCTGGTGATGGTGACAGCAATCTGCCCATTGAGGCGTTCTTTCATATAGAATAGTTTCCATGGAAACCCTGAATGCACCCCACAGATTCTCATGTACTATATATTTTGGCTAAATAAATCATGAAAAGCTGACTTCTTTCTTCTTTAATGATCTCCAGATTGGCATCCTTAATAGATGTGAACCCACCTCACGTACTTGCAATGAAGAAAGACAAAATGGGAGAGGTGAGAAAAAAAAAAAAAAGATTCCATGTCTGGATTGAAAAGGCCAGTCCGTGTTAAGAAATTCTATTTTCATTTCACCTCAGACCAGAAGATCAGACATGTATGGCCGGCCATCCATGCCTCCCCTTGGCTCTATTTATAGGGTATCCTAACACTCACTGAGGATGTCAGGAACCTCTAAACATACGGGAGAGTGTGATGTGATCTTGAGAAACACCTTTCTATGGAATTAATGTCAGGTTGTACCTTCCCATGGAGCAGCTCTCTCCTTCCTAATAGCAGGTCTCACAGAGCCAGGCTTTTCTGACTGTGAGGCATGGTCATGTGCCCCTCCCCTTCTTAACACCTGGGTTCTTTCTGTATGTCACTGAATGTTTCTTTTTTTACTAACTCACAGAAAGATACTTTAAATAAATATGAGCTGCATAGTAAGAGGATTTCTTCTTCCAAGGCAAATTGAAGGAGAAAAAGAAGTGTTAATGAATGCAGAGTGAATACTTCTAACTTTAGTTTAGATGAATAGCAATTGTAAGCCAGCGTTTCAGTATAGTCTAGCCAGGTAGAATCAGCTTTTCAACCATGAAATTACTTTAAGCACTTTTTGAAATAACTTAGGTAAAATTTATGGATTTTATATTGTGATAGGAAATAAAAGGCAGGAAGTAATGGAGGGAGAAGGAAGAAGTATTTTTTTAAAAGACATATTCTTGCATTGTACATGAAAGGAATACTTTTATCTAGTTGTATTCTCTCAGCCTTTGCAAGTTTAAATTTCTACTTGGACAAAAAGAAGGTGGAAAGGAAAACACCAAAGCTTTGGATGGTTGGACCTATTTTAACAAAATTATTGTTTCTACTCCAAACAGAAATGTCCTGGAATGTGGTAGGTACAGATGGAGAGTTCTAAGTAACTTACTATCACCTTACAGAAAGATCTGGGGAGAGAAGAAAAAGGAAATAGAGGCCCGTGTCTTTCTGAGCCTAATTTCATTAAGGAGCTGTAACCAAAGGACAGAGACAGAATGCCCTTTTCTTGTGAGAATCTAAGCTGAAACATAGGGAATTTTACAGATGGGCACAAAAGATCTCTCAACACCAACTTCTATGGGATAAATGTGTTTTCCACTGGTACGTAGTGCCCAAAGTAAATGTTTGTTGAGTGAAGACGTGAATGAATGATAGGATAAGTCAAAATGAATTTTTGCTTGTAATTTTAATTGAATACATCTTTTGTTGAGTGAATGAGTGAATGAATGATAGAATCAGCGTACATTTTTTGCTTGTTACTTTCATTGACTACATCCTAGCAACAGTATTTCATTACACTTCAAAATCCCCATGAAAAATGTTATTACCATTGAAGAATAATGAACAAAACTGTCCTTGGAAAGCTGTCTGTATTGTCTTAATTGTAAAGATTTGATGATTTATCAAATAATATTGAAATAGGTTAGTAAGAAGCTAGGAAAATTCCCTGGCAAGTGGAATAAGGAAAACTGAGGCAGATGGTAAGACCAAAAGCCAGGCAATTTACAGCCAGCTAATGAATTGGAAGATCTTATTTTCCCCAACCAAGGACACTTAGGAGTGAATGGTTTATACATTCAAGACCAAGCAGGGGCAGGGCCACCTTGGTTCTGGCCCCTCTTCCATGACATTCTTTGAAGGTGAAACTGACCAGAGAATGATCTTGACCTCTCTCGATGCTCATTTGATGAATCAGCATATCAAAGGACACACCTGGAGAGCTGATGAGTATTCTGATTGAGGTCCTCCCCTGAGACCTCCCCTAAAATCCCCTCTATAGAAACAGGTAAAAACCCTCAAAACAGAGGATGACAGGGGTGCTCTCCCATGAGTATGCTCTCATCCCCCCTTCTTTTCTCAGGGGTGTATCTTTGCCTTCTTTCTTCTAAGTGCTAAAGGTTCCTACAAGACATGAAACCAGGGGAGCCCCAGGCAGTGGTGGCTTGTCCTAGCTAAGCCCCTGAACCTGTCCCCAGGAGCCCTCCTTTTGCCTCTGTCACTTGTTTCCTGAGTCCACGCAGCCCGGTGTGGGTCATTTCTTCTGCCTTTGTGACTTTTATGTTTCCGAAGGACCAGGGAATCTGTGCTAAGGCTCAGGACACATACAATAATTACATATATAGTATATCTGAGGTATTAAAATTTCATGAGGAGGGACTAGAAAAAAATATTTTTAAAAGATCCTTGGGTGGGGGGTGGATAAAAAATGACTAAGAAACCCTATTGTATATTGTACTTTTGGTTTGCTAAAGGCTTTTGCCCTCTCCCAGTGTCTGGCTAATGGAACAAATTGGTAGAGAGCTAATAGTCCTATGGGAACCAATTTTTAGAATAGTTGAGCCAGTGCAGAACTTTCCAATAAAAGCTTATTTGTAGTATGTTCTTAGATCTGGAGCTGAAGTGAGATTGCTTTTCTCTGAATTGAAGTCAGTTCACTCCTGCAAGATGGTCTAAACCTGAAGGGGAAAGATGAAAAATGTTGTCCTGCACAGAAAATGCACAGAGAGAGCACAATGTACCAGAACTCACAGTGTAAGAGGCAAAGGACATTGTTATGGCTGAGCTCAGCATGGGCTCTCGGAGTGGAAGCAGAGGGCCTTGCTGTGGGGCCCCAGTGACCCCTACTGTAGTGAAATGGTCCAGAGACTATCAGGATAACCCATTTTCCTAAAGGTCGGTGCACCCTTCTTTGAAAATATGAGAAAAGGATGAAGAATTCTAACATGTACCATTTAAACACAAAATGAATTTTGTCTTCTCACTTTGGCTAACTTACTCATGAATATATCTTTCTTTTACATTTATACATACTATTCCAACACAGAGTGTTTAAACAGTCCTTTTTTTATGTTTCTCTATGTTTCTCAGGAAATGTTAAGATTTCCTTCACTTTTCTACAGTTATTTTTATTTAAAATAAATTATTTTATTCCATTTTGAAATGGAAATCATATTGGCTGATATTGAGATGAGGAACAAATAAAAGAAAAAAACAAAGGAATGGAAAGGAGGAAAAGATGAATGTTTATTCTTCATGCTTTTTCAGTCATTCTTTTTAGCCTTCATTTTTATTATTCTAGAGAGTGGAAACTCTAGACCAGTGCTGCTCAATAGAACTTTCTGTTGGGATAGAAATGCTCTTTACCAACATCTTCTTATATGGTTGCTCCCGTCTACATGGGGATCTTGAGCACTTGAAGTGTGTCTAGTGGGGCTGAGGCATAACTTACATTTTTATATAGCAATCTGGAGCTAGTGCCTACCCTATTGGTCAAAGCAACAGAGTATGAGGATGTTTGTATATTTAACTTTAATTTACACAAACTGCTTACTTTGAAATACTATAAGAATACTGGCAACTCATTGTGAATTTTCCTCATTTCATAGATTTAGAATCACAGGCTAATACCAAATCTTAGGATAACTGTCAATATCAGCGCCCTGGTTCACAGTCCAGAGAGGCTTCCCACAGGTATAGTTAATAAAAATTCATTGATTAATCATGCATTTATTTTCTTTCTTTTAAATATTTTATTAATTATTTTCAGAGAGATGGGCAGGGAGGGAGGGAGGAAGAAAGGGAGAGACGCATCAATGTATGGTTGCCTTTCACCTGCCTCCAGCTGGGGACCTGGCTGGAGACCTGGCTTGCAACCTGGGTATGTGCCCTGGCTGGAAATCAAACCAGCAACCTTTGGGTAATTGTGAATTTCTTAAGTAAAAACTTAAATCCTGTAAATGGTTAAGCTCAATAGTAGAGAATGTTATTATTGATATATTTAAATGAAACATGAAGTTTAGAACAAAACATTAACAAATAAACATTCCAAGGTATAACTGGCAAGTTGTTTGTTACAATTTTTCTTCTTCACAATCCTTACTTAACCTTAATCCACACCACGAACTGAATCAAAGCTTGCATTCAGTGACAAGACCTAATGGCAAATCTACTGAACATTGAAAAATATGCATGTTTTCCACATCTACTAAAGGACTTACAACATATACAAACCAGACGTATGCATGTATTGTTTATGAAATGAAATATGCATGCTTGTTCAAAGATAAGTACATTTTTAAATTTTAGTTTTTTCATTTTCATTTTTAACTTTATTTGAGGTTTTTGTTAATGGATAAATGGGTAAAGAAAATATTGTAAGTTAAGTAGGCATTTTATTTTGTAAGGATGAAATTTTGCTTATAATAAGATGACAATGCTTCCAACATGTTTATTGTCTTAAGAAATTGTCACTTCAAATGGAAAATCACAACACTTAGACTATCTTTTAAAGTCTAGTTATAGTATGAGACAGAATATTCACATTAATTGGTCAAATATTAAATAGCTAACTTGTTTTTAAGAATCATAGTTCTAAAGAATAAGTTTCAACTTGTGATTCTTTCCCGTGTTTATCTCCAATTTTTACTTTTCGATCTGATTAAAAGTACCATTTATTAAGCATTTGAAATTCTATCCCAGACTCCCTGTTAGATGTTATCTCAGTTAATGCTGATAACAGTGCTGTGGTGTAAGACCCATCATTTCCTGAACTGTGGAGTAAGCTGCCCCTCTCGGGGATTAATTAGCAGGACAGCAAATTGCAGAGCTAAGACTGTCACGGGCCCTGGCTCAGTCCAGAGCCTTTTAAGAATTTTAAGACTATGACAGCACCCGCAGGAACAATAGGGATTCCACAAAGTAGCTATTATATGGGAGCGGTCTCCTGATGACTTGGTGTCAACACATCAGAGCATGATTCTGATAAAACCAAGGATGAAGAAAGATTTGTACTAAGCCTAATAATTAAAATTTCAAGTGCCTTTTTTTTTTCTTTTTTTGAGACCAAAAATGTCCTAATATATAAAAAGGCACTGAACTAATTATTGAATTGTTGGTTGTAATTAAGTTGGATTTATCTTATGCACAAATAATAGCTTTCCTATTCATTTATACTAAACTTCCAGAAATTTTACAAGACTTGGGTGATCACTACTGAGGTCCAAAAGACAACTCTGTCAGCATTCTCATGCAATCACTGCTCTTCTTATTCAGAGAGTGAAGCTGGTCATTTCCATTGCACTGAAAGTGATTTCTTAGTGATCATTCAATATGGCTGCTTAATAAATTAGTGAGCTTAGAGATTGGGATAGGTGTGTTTTCTTAGATATAAGTGTCCATCCACTCTTGCTATTGTTTTAATAATAGAATACTTGACTGAGACTTAGGGGAATTAGAAAAAAAATATGAAACTTCCTGGGAGCCTGTGAGTTATTTGAAATTGCAGAAGATTCAGTTTAAATTCTATGACCTTTCAGTGTTGAAACGGAGCGATGGAGCTTGTTTTTTTCTCCTTCACCTCTGTCTGCCTCATATATGGAAGGTGAAAACAACGGGAGAAACAATAAGAAAGGAGAAAGGCTACTTTCTGTTTTCCTTTAGTAGTTTATCCTCTGGTAGGTGAAAAGGGGAGACTGAATTTGAAGTCACAGCGTGCGGAAGGAAATAAAACCTGGAGGAGTTGACTTCTAAAGAAACCTCAAAAGACCAGTCTTATTCTTTGAAGATTTGATCACAGAATGGAAGTCTGTGGAAAGAAGCTCAGATGGTCTCTGAATTGGAAAGGGAAGAAATGGTAAATAATGAGAATTACCAACAAATGTTTGGTGAGCATGGCACCCTTTTATGTGTGTGTGTTTTTTTAGGATTTTTAGTTAAAGGTTTTTACTATACAATGATACACTTGACTGCTGAATGTGGAAGCTGACTTGACTTAGTAAAGGTTTAGTTTTGAAAAATGAGAGAAGACCTGCTTAAGTTTCATGGAGGCCATCCATTGTAGCAACATAAATAGCCTTCGCCTTTCTCTGGGGGGATAGAATCAATCACTGTTGCCAGTGAATGAGTAGCACACGTTATTGTACCAAAAGTTTCCCAAATTATGCTCTTCTTAAGCAAAATATCTAAATGACTCAAGACAGCTTAACTTCAGGCCCCCTGCATTAGTCTGCTCAGGATGCCTTAAGCAAATACCAGGCTGGGTGGTTTAAACAAAAACTTTTTTTTCCCGGAGCTTGAAATTCCACTATCAGCGTGCTGGCCAAGTCAGCTTCCGGTGGTACCTCTCTTCCTGTCTTGTACACAGTTGCCTTCTTGCCGAGTCTTCACACGGCCTTTTCTCTGGCCTTGTGTGAGGAGGGAGCGAGGTCTTCTTCTTATAAGGTCACTACTTCTGTGGGATTAGGGCCCCACCTTTGTAGCCTCAATTAACCTTAATTATTTCTTTAAAGGTCCTATCCTCAAATACAGCCATGTTGGGGGTTAGGGCTTCAACATACAAATTCGGAGAAGGGCAGCACAGTTGAGTCCATACATCCTTTATCGACCTGCTGACACTGTGTGGCCAAGTTTATTCTGAAGAGCCCGTGCCAGACATATTGTACGGGCAGCTTAAGGAGAAGCCTTTTCCTAGAGCTGCCTTCTCCTTTGTCTCATCTCAGGAAACATCTCTCTCTCTCTCTGAGTCTAGAGAACCTAAAATATGACACACATGTGAACGCTTCACTCCCTCCTCCCCTCTGTCTTGCTTTCCTCCCTACAATTCCCCCAGAAAACGATATCGTCCATATCATTTCTTCTGACTTTCTCCCCTCCTCCTCTTTCTGTCTCTAGCTAAGCTTCAATGCTAGCTAGCAGTTGATGCTCCACACTAGAAAAATGTCTGCAAACTGAGCTCTTCAAACTTGCTTCTTGATGTGTTAGTGAAAAGAAAAACAAATAACTTTTAAAGTTTTCTCCCAAGTCAGTCAGTATGGCTATTGTTTTGCTACAGTAAAACCCCATTGTGGAATAATTTAAGACTTCTTAGATAATGTGGAATATATTTAGGTGATTCATTTTATATGTATGGCTAAAAGCAAGATTAATAATCATGAGAAAAAAGGAAACATTTTATATGTGTTCAAGGTAAAGTAGAACTTGTAATGATGGATGTCCCTGTACTTGACTATAACAAGAGAAGAAATATTTTTCATGTAGGTTGGCTCTCCTATATCGATGAGAGTGTTTGTCAGCATTTACTGATGCAGGGAATAATTAAACCAAAAACAAGTTGAATGGGCTGCAGAGAAGCTCTTACACAGAAATGCTGGTTATCTTCCCATATAAACATCGTTGATTGCCATAAGCCTTAGAGATGATTCAAAGAAAAAGGAGGTAAGGATTGTTAAAACAACTATGTACCTTAATAGGAAATTCTTTGAAACTCACTAAAAAGCACTGGATTTAGTGCTCAGATGAATCTAGAAGATGGAAATGATTTCATTCCTTCTAAGTTCTTACTAGATGTCCAGAAGCCATTATATTCCTGAAACTTGTATCCGGGCATCGTTTTTGCTCATCCTTTAGGTAACTTTCCTTATCGTTTCCAGTTTCAGTTACTAAACCTAAAGCATAAGACTTACATTTTCCGTTATTTATTGAGTACTCATGTTCTAGACATTGCTTTAAGTTTTGGAAACACACAGCCTAAACCATGGACTGCATACTCTTGATCTCACTGCCCAGCAGGGGTGACAGAGAAAAGAGTAAATGATTTCTATTCAGGGAGATGAGTGCCTAAGTAGAAATAATTACAGGGCACGGTGAGATAATACAGGAGAGAGCAGGGAGAAGGCACTATGGAGGAGGTAACACTTGTGCTGTGTCTTGAAGGATGAGTAGGAGTTTTCCAGGCTAAAAAGGCGGGACCAGCATGAAAAATAAGCTGTAATAACACATGCTAAGACAGAGTAGTGGAAAGGCATAAGTATTAAAGTAGCATCTCTATTTCAATTATATTCTGCTCAACTATAGGCAAAATCACAATAATTATATCTTTCATAAGTCTTGCCGATTAATCTTGAAAACATTGAAACCAGGAACATAGCATATTTATATATTTTTCCACATTGGTCTTTAAGAGGTGAAATTCATCCTTAAAATCAGAATGAAGTTTGGTTTCATCCAAATATTTTACAATATGTTTTCTTTTTCTGTAAAACAAAAGAAGAAAAAAGAAAAACAAAGATCAACTACAGTTTAATGGCATCAAAACATCAAGAAGGAGAGGTTTATATAGATTTATATAGGGACCCTTTATTAAGTCCCTCACTTTAATCTGCCCAGAAAGAGACCGTTTTAGGGACATGCATTCCAGTCTGATGTGGCCTGGCTATGCTTTTAGGTCCCAGATTGACACTGTTGGAGCAGAACATTTCTGCTCTGATCTTCCCACTTGCCTTCCAGCAGCTGTCTGAGAAAGAACTGCTCCAACCTGTAAATCCAAGACATTAGCTTCTCTCAGCCAGGGTGAGACAGCTTTAAGTTAAACACGCATGTTAGTACAAAAATAGTCTCCTCTCTCCTTTTTTATATTTTATGTGTCTGGGTTAGAGAATCCTCTGACAAGCTCAGTGGCTCTCTTCCCATCTCTGATAGCCTCCTGTGATGGTTTGTTCCTCCCAAGATGTGTGACAGGGGCTGGGGGCAGTGTGGGAAAAGGTCCTGCTTGGCCAAAACCACGAATCCTCTGCCAGAAATCTGCCTTCAGGGTCATCGCTCGCTGACTTCATAGTGCTACTTTATTTTCCATTGAGCTCTGCTCCCTTTTATAGAATTACCTCTGGAAGCTTGTGGAAAGAAAGGGGAGGGAGGAATGATGGATAGGTTTGGGGCATTTTTCTAATTTTGGGTATAATACCACCAAACACTGTCAAAGTATGCTCCCAACTCCTAACCTTTGGGCACAATGTCAGCAGGCTGGAAAGTAAACTCATGCACTAGGCATTTGGAAACCAAAATTGCATGTAGAGAGACCAGAGCAGCGTTGGGTCAGCAGGTAATAAAAGGGCTGTGCTTAGCATAACTAAGAGAAGAAATTCATGGCGAGCTTAGGGAAAAATGTGTCTGGTATGTGCTGAGGGTTGGGAAACTATGAACTTATATCCTGTTGTGGGTATGTTACTTTATGTAATTCTTTAAGAGGATAATTATTAGAAATTGAATACACAAAGTTAACCTAGAAACTTCAGCCTGAGGAATTTACCTTTTAAATGCACTTGCAGAAACAGTTAAATATTCATGTAAAGCTCTTGCAGCACTGTCTGTGGAATTGGAAACCACCCAGATGGCCATAGTAGAAAAAATGGTTAAAAATGGCACAATAATGTACTCTACATTGGATAATAAGTTATCAAACATTCAATGGAAAGAATGATATTTATGTGGTCACATTTATTATGCAGAAATTCATCTTAAAATAAAAAGGTACAAATGCTTTGTGTAATGTAATATTTATGTAAAAATGAAAGTATATGTATTCTTGTGTATTTATGAAGTTCCAGGAAAGTATCTCTTATAAACACACAATACTACTAATAATAGTTACACTTGAGGAATATATACATGGAGGTCATGTATGTAATTAAAAAAAATATGTGCGTACATCACTCTTATGATAAAATAGTTTTAAGTGCTGGTGAGGTAGGACAGAAGAAATAGGAAGCATAAGTTATAACATTATACAGATCTGGTTAACTACTTTTCCTTGAAGCACTTTATTTTTCTTCAGTGACATCAAGTGATGTGTTCTTCTCCTAAGTTCTGGCCATTCCTGATTTTCTCAGTTATTGCCTTGTCTTCCTATCTCCTAAAGGTTTGCATTGAACCAGTTCTCCTCTCACTGTACACATGTTCTCCAGAGAAACTTCTCTGTCCCACTCCTTCTGGTTTCTCTTACCATCTTTGTGCTGGCAGCTCATAGGTGTATTTCCCCAGCAGGAACTCTTTTTCTGAGTCCCAGATCAATGAACCTGAGTATCCTCAAAACTTTGCACTTTGCACTTAACATGCACAAAACTATCTTCTTCCAATAATCCTATCCTTCTTATTTCTCTTCTCAGGGCATGTCACCCGTCACAGGTCCCCAGCAGACCATTGTAGTCAAAGCTGGCTGATGAAGGGCGGGTGGCAGCCAGGGTGACTGACTGCTCCCACAGGGAACGTGGGGCGTCTCAGGGAGGGTGTGTCAGGAGGGCTTGACATAGAAGATGGGCTTATGTTAGGTGACTTTAGGGAGAGTTCATGGAAGTGCTCTGGATTGTATATTTGTGTATTTATTAAGGACCATCCCATGACTGGGTACCTTAATACTTCTTATGCATCAGAATGGAATGAAGCAGGGCGAAGGCAGTGGTAGGCAGGGAAGCAGCAGTCACTTGTGTTTGCTGGAAGAACGTAACGTTTGGCTATTTTAGTGGCTTGCGTTGTCACATGACAAAACAATTCAGTAACAAGTTTGATGCAGCACGTGGACTGGGGAAGCAGAGTTGGTTCCCCACTCTGTGGGGAAGAGTGAGTGAGGTTTACGGTGAGTTAGCAGAGGCCACATGGAAGCAGGGTGTGATTGGCCTGTGGCTGGGGACTCCTTGCAAGACTAACAGGTTCTCTGTAGGGCAAGGTAGGTTAGCTCCAGCCGAGCTGAAGGATTGTGAGTGGTGTACCTTAGGTTTCCCTCCCAGGTGTTTCCGAGCAGTGCAGGCAGACAGGTTGACCTCTGTGATGTGGGCCGGGCCACTGGGCGGCCTGCATTTTGGGGGTCCTGATAGACGAATCAACTTTATCAGCATGGTGTTCTTATTGTATCTGTGCTCCATCATAATTCGAGGGTCATGTTTCCTCTTGCAGCATCGTGATCACAGAAGGAACTTGTCCGATGTGGAATTGTTTCTGTTCCACAGAACTCTATGGCTGCTATTTCTTTTCTCAGAGCCACAGATCTCCTGGCCCGAGACAGCGACCTGTTGTCATCCTCGAACACTTTATCCAACATCCAATCATCCAAGTAGTAAGCTCTGTTCACAGTCCTAAATGATGGTAAAATTCACCAGCGTCTCCTTTTCCCCGCTCCCACCACATTCATCTTGCACTTTTCCTACTGCGCTAGAATTCTAGCTGGTCTCAGCGCCTCTGCTCTGCTCCTTCCTGGTTGATTTTGTTGATTTGTTTCATCATGCCATTTCCTTTAAACATGGTATTCCTTTAAAACAGCACTTCTCAACCTTGGTTGCCAATTAGGATCACCCTAGCAGGCTTCAACAACATTCTGACACCGCTCCCTTTCCTAAGAGGAAAAGAATGTGCTCGTGGTTAATCACATGCATTTTGTGTCTCCATGTCTCCTAAGTAAGCAGAAGCCTTTTAGCAGAAGTGAACTTTCGGGTCAGCAGTAGCTGGCTGGATACGGGCCAGTGAAATAACTGGCTGAGAGTTCTATGGGAAAGACAGACGAAAAGGGGACAAAACTGACAAACCCTGCCAGCAGCTGGCGGGGAGTGTGATAATTGTGATTCATATCTTCCATGCAGTAACTGACTTATGGTAGAAAAACAATAAATGCTTTTAAAACCATAGAAAAGTACGAAGAACATCTTTTCCGTCTCTTCACCGAGTTACTATTTCTATTATTATGATAAAAGAAGAGAAGATAGAATTGTGACAGAAACTAATGCCAAGTAAATTAATTGTCTCAAAAGAGTGCTTTAAATTTCCTTTTGAAGATGACAGCCACGGCCTCTCATTCTAAATTGATTTCTACCCCTAGGTCTGCTTTCAACAAAAAGGCTGGATTATGTGCTTTTCTAGCCGAATATGGCATTAACACTTATTATCAATCATGTGGAAAGTGAGAAAAAAATAAGGGTGTGAATAATCATCACTTATTTTTTTTGAAGATGAGGAAAATGTGCTTCAAATGAAGGTGAATAAAGTCCTTATCTTTCAAGTTTTAAGAATATACTTAGGCACCCAGTGATTTGGTTATTTATTTAACAAGCACTGTTAAGACAACTTACGTGCTGAAAAGGCTTTGGGTTTAGCACTGATGGGTGCAAGGCCAGGTTCTTTCTTTTTGTTACTACAGGAGGAAAATCTTGTTCTCAACTCTTCTAGGTTCTTTTGGCCAATCATTTAATTAAGTTGATGTAAGAGAATAACAGGAGAAAAACCATATTTAATTTTATAGTATGGGAGCTTCACATAGACACGTGAAGGTTCATGGACAGCCAGGCAGTTGTGTACCATCCTGAGCTCAGGAGGAGGAGGGAGGGGAGTGGCGCACAAGGAAAGGAAGACAGTTTACAGGGAAACTGATAGAATAAGTGTTTGGTAAAGGTAGCCTATCATGTGCAGGCAATGGGACAGAGAGAGGAATTTGAACCAACAGACCCTGCTGAGCTCTCCCCAGCCCATAACGTGGAGCCCATACTCTGTATTTACCCTTTTTTAAAGTATATTTTATTGATTATGCTATTCCAGTTGTCCCAATTTTTTTGCCTTCTGCCTAGTAGCTCCCTTCAGGGTACTTTTCTCCCTGGACCAGACCTTCTATTTTAATTCTTTTAGGCAGTTAAGGGAGAGATATGAAGCTCTTCAGCTTAATAATTCACATGGCAAAGTGACACATTCTGGAGGGACTAGTTCTGAATCCCTTCTTAGAATTCGAAATATCAGTCTGTATTTTGTCTTAGAATGTGTGGAAGCCATCAAAGGCAAATGAATATGCTTCAAATATCAAAATCATTTCCTAAATGGATCCCATTATTTCCTTTTCCTGCTGGCAATGTCTTCTTTACAGCATGAAGAGTTTAAAACGTGGAAACAATATTTCGTTACCTTGATGGGAAGAGACAGTAAGAGAAGATTTCAGGTGGAAATGTCACTTAGAGGCTTATGCCTCTCTCATTGGGAAATCAGCTACGAAGAGGTTCTCCATTTTCTCTTCTCTCCACGATGATGCAGAAAGAACAGTAACAATAACTCAGAACCTGTCTTTAAAAAACAAACAGACAAGCAAACAGCAGTGGAACGTCATACTGCTTTAGAACTGATTATGATAGAAACAAAATGAATTTCTAGACAATAGGTTTTGCCTGTGTGCCTTAATTGTTAACTTCCTTCTCTCTCCCCTTCTGAATGGGTTTGTAAAACCAGGAAACCCAAGGTAAGCAGGTCTTGAAGGTCACACATCATTTTCCTACTAAGAAGCTGCCGCAGCTGCATGTGAGGTTCCAGGGAAAGCCAGCAGTGGGGTAGTGATGGGTTGTGCAGAGCTAAGGGGCGCTTTCAGGGTCAGGCCTAGGCAGGGATCCTGGGAGCTTCAGTCAGTCCTGCAGGAGCTCTGAGATGTAAGAACTTTTTAAAGGCTGGGTCTTTCTAGCACTTCCTTGTGCCTGTAGACCAACCTGAGGGCTGCCCTGGGAAGGTGGTGCGACCTTGGGCAAGGTGGGTTCCTTTAGCTGAGGGCAGTTGCCTGGAAGTGTCAGCTCTCCTAGAAGCTGGGAAAAATTGCTTCTATCCTGAAAGTGGGAGGTACGGGAGGTGCACAGGCTGAAGGAGGAGATGCCGGAGACGCTGAGAGACCTTGGATTTGTGTAGATAGCATCCTGAACATTGAAGTTGGAAGGGAAGAACAAGTCTTCTCTATGACATCTGAAGTTGGAAGGGAAGAAATAGAAATATTTGTGTCACCAGGCAATTTAGTAACTCAACTGGTGGAGTATTACATTTGTACTTGTGTACCTGTGGAAAGTTGTCACACGACATCTCTCAGTCTCTCCCTAGCTGGCTGTCTTTATGTATTAATGTATTCATGTGCTAACTTAATGATGAACGAATGCATTCCTCAAGCTCATTCTGTGATGATTTCCGAGAACAGATTTTGGGGGAATTCTTGCTGGGAGAGCCTGAAAGCTTGAAATTTTGAAATGGCTTTAAAATATATTTATGATTTAGAAAATTTCAGTTTATATATAGTTAATCTCTCTCTCACTAAAAAGCTGATGGGGAAATGCATGTTTATCAAATAAAAATGCCCTATTTTGTTTTTCTCTTTCATTCTGGGGACTGAAGCCTGTGGGGAATCTGTCAGCAGCAACCTGTAAAGCTGGGTGGTCAGAGTACTAACACCCCTGCCCACCAGACCCTTGGCAACGACAAAAATAGGATTTTAATCTGACTTTCTGAAGCTCTATTCTCTCCCTCTCACTTTCTCTCCTTCTCTTTCCTTCTCTCTCTCCCTTTCTCTCCTTCTCTCTCTCTCTCTCTCTCTCTCTCTCTGTCTCTCTCTCTGCAATGCACACAAGGCTCTTGAGCTGCAAATTAACATCAGTGTAATCTACGTTGAATATTAGGGCTAGGCTGAGTGGATGGATATCTATCTGTTAACAGGTAATGAGAGCAGCAGCAATTTTACCTAAGTGCTTTTCTTGGCATAGTTTTCAAGGGTGAACGGCTTTATTATGTAACTGCCAACATAATCATAGAGCTGATTTCATATTCGTGGATTCTATCCACACTTAAAGGGGAGGGGGTCATTAAAGAGTTAAGGCCATTGGAGGTCATCTTATAGTTCTGCTAACCACAGTGTGTAAAATTTTGTGTCAATTTCGGATAGGACCCCAAATTCTTAGTCTTTAAATCTCAATTCTTTTCATTCCCCTCCCCTTTTATTTCTCTTAAGTGAATGTCTGGAGTCAAATAGGACTCTCAGTATACTCTATATTTGCTTTACCTTTGAATCTTCTTCAATGCTGTGAAAGCAATCTAGATTTAGAAGACATTTAGAGAGGAGCCCAGGACTTTGTGTTTTTTAGTTCCAGAAGTGTAACTGATGGGAAGTCTGTAGTGACATGCTACTACTCTGAACCTAAAGGTCTGCATTTTTCCACTGCCTCTGCTGCTGCTTGTATCTTTGGTGAGAAAGTGGTCAAGTTTCATCCTTTTCTTTTTTCTTTCTAACATAAGTAGGCAGCTCAACAACATTTACCTAACAGTCAACTTTTCCTCACTGACTTGCAATTCCTACTCTGTCCTATACTAAATTTCTATATATGCAAGAGCCTGTTCACAGACCGTCCTCTTTCACCAAGACCAAATTATTTTAATTATTGTAATTTTATCACAAATATTGATATCTGAAAAGGTAAACTTTCCCCCACTCCACTTGTTTTCTTTCTTCTTGAGTGTTTTAGCTACTTTTTGAATTTTTATAATTAGCTTGTTAAGATCCACAAAATCTTTTGCAGTTGCATTGATTCTCAATATTCACCTAGGAGAATTGACGCTTTGATAATATTGTCTTCCTAGCTTTGAGCACAATATATTTCTACATGTATTTGATTTTCTTTCATGTCATTCAATACTTCTAGAAACACTTTTAAAAGATTTGTTCTGAGTATTTTATTTCTTTTTGTTATATAAGTGGCCGATTAAAAGTATTTGTTTTCAATGATCTGTGGTTTGGGTAAAAGTATCAAATTTTACATAATGACTTTGTATTATGCAAACTTTTGACTTATAATATTAATTTTTCTAATTTAGTGGTAGGTTCTTTTGAGTTTTTTAGGAATATAATAATAAAATGTTTAAAAAGCAACAGTTTTATTTCTTAATTTCCTACCCTTATTTTCTCTCTCTCTCTTTCTACCTCTCTATCTCTCTATCTTTCTATTCTACCTCTCAATCAGTCCGGAAGCTCTTCTTCAAGTGCATATACTAATAATTTCAGCTTGGACCAACATTATACACATTCTCCCAGAGGTGGCAACCGTAGTATTCATTCTCCCACATGCCTCCCGGAGTTTCTGTTGACATAAAATGGCAACATTCTGTAATTCCTCTGCTATATTTTGTAGCTCCTCAGTGACCACTTTAAGTTTAACTTCTGTTGCCCTTCAATACTGGTCTGGTTGTACAGTGAAAGGCAGTGGGGATAGGTTAAGGGAAGGGTTAGTTAGTGAGGCAACTGTCTCAGTGGAGGCTGCGATAGCTTTTTCCTGTCTTCCAGCAAGGGAAAACCTATCTTCTCAGGCAAAAATGGTAGTTTCTTTCTACTGGCAAAATAGAGAGCAGAATTTAAAGTTTCAAATGGCTTCCTAGCTTCAAGAGAATCCTCCATGAACCTGCCGTGATATCCGGGGTTCAAGGCGAACCAAAGCAAGTGCTCTAACTGTATTTAGCAGAAGAGACCTTTCAGCATTGGGAATGCAACGTGCACTGTAATTCAATCACCAGCACACTTGGTTTGGGGGAACCGTTTTAGAAACCTAAGCCCTTCAGATGTTTTTAGGGTAATTATAGAAAGTGTCTAGTCAGTCAGCCATTGAGCTTGGAATTTAAAGACTCAAGTTTAAAGATCTATGACTCTGTGATCTCCTTCTCTGATGCCTTTAGGGGCCACCAACCAACCTCACCGAACTCCCTATTTCTAAAATGTTCAGCGATAACAACTATTGGTCACCCCAAGCCCAAATAATAGAGGTTATGAAGGTGCTAATTTGAGTAACTGTTTTCCACTGCATGTGATGGACAATCAGTTTCCTTGATTCCTGGAAAAAGCATCCTTAATGCCTTTTGATTTGATCAGACCAGAGAATCAATTCCAAAAGCTCCAGGATAAATTCAGAGAACCCATCTTGAAGGCTCCACTTCCCTGAAACCTCTTTTGTATCGGTTGGAATTCATTCAGAGAGACAGAACCACTGCTAGTGACAAAGAATAAGAGACTTATTGTAGGCATTAGATTTAATGTAATTGTGAAATCGAGTGAAGAAGGCAATGGAAGGTCACTGCCTCTGAGCCTGAAGTTACTGCAAATCAGCAAGACCAGCCAACAAGCGAAAAGAAAACATGCATAGGACAAGGGAGAGAGGAAAGAAACACTGGCATTCGTGAGCACAAGCGGAACATTCTGACTCTCACCACCTCCCCTCTCCCAGTCAGGGCAGGGGAAGCAGCGGGTTTTCACACCGCAGCTGCACGTTCACCTGCTGTAGGACTTGGAAAAGCTGCAAGGGAAACCCCTGTGGGGGGTGGGGGTGGGGCTGCAAGATCCACCCACTGAGCCGAGCCCACAGGCATCCAAACAAGCCACACAGAAGAGCAGCGACTTTGCGGACCTGCAGCCCTGTGCCCAGCGCCAGCGCGTCGTGGCTGCCTCTGCGCCCCGCCTCACCTCTCGAGCAGGTTGTTTCTGCCGCCAGTCTGCCCAGAACTGCACAGGGACATGTCTCGTTCTACCCAGCCAAATGACACCGTGCACAGCCACTACAGACTCTGTTTAATCCTTCATCATTTATGTGTTCTCATTAAAATCATTTGCTAGTTTATTCTTATATTTGGCACAGTCTTTATTCAATTAGGTTTAATGTTATCTTGGTAACAATTCCCATTTCTCATTTCCCTGATCAGAGCATTGATTTTTTTTTGTTTATTGTTCCACAATTAGTCTATATAAGTAGACATAAACATTTGGCTTCATGTATTTATTCTTCGGGCACCCTGTTGCAATCTGGTTTTAATTCCTCATGTAGTTTCGTTTATTACTATTATTTTATATATTAGTTTTAGTTTTTATTTCGTCAGTAATGACTTACTATGATGAATGATGATGAAATTAGCATTATTTCACATTTCTGTTTCCTCCACTGTCTGTTTTTATTATATTTTACCTGATTAATATTAATACTATTTCTTTTTGTATTTAATCTTTATGTGTTTAAGCATATCTCTATTATATAATTAACAGCTTGAAACTATATCTTTTAGTCTCAAGTTATAAAGGGATGAAACTGACAGCATCATTATCACACTTTATGTGTTTTCTGTGCTTTACAGTTCTAATTTTTCTTTGTTATGTTACTATTTCTACTGTGTTAGTTGGTGACACTAAAAGGCTCCTTTGTAATCATAACTCCTCTAATTGTTTTAGCCTATATCTATTTCAATGAATTTAGTGTTCTGTGTCAGCAGTTTTTACCATAGCCTCTCCATTTCTTTCTTTCATTGTGAGTTCTTCTAGCACATTTTTCAAAAAGAGATCCGGTGAATCACATTTCCTGAGTCATATATACATATATATGACACAGATTTCTGTGGTCTTCAAACTTATCAGGCAGCTTGGCCAGGAACATTTTCTTGTGAGGTTGTTGCGTGCATTGTTCTGCTCTTTCCCAGAAATGAATGCTACTGTGAGGAAGAGGCCACTCAGAATTTCTGAAGTGAAATGGTGTCTTTTTTTTCCTGGATTGCCAAAAGTTCTTTCTTTTCATGGAAAGCCAATGACTTTTCTAGAACATGAATTGAAGCTGAATATTCTGTTTCAGTATTTTCTGACTCATAGTATTTCCTTTTCATCTCTAATGCCTTATATTTTATGTCAAGTGCATTTTTTTTAATTTCAAGAAATTTTTTTTGAGTTAAATTTTGTGGATTTCTTTTCTCTGATAGAACATGTTATTTTCCCATCTACTTTTTTATAAACTTCACTTGCCATTTATTCTCCTTTGGTTGTATTCTCAATTCTTTATCAAACTTTGTATCTTTCTTGATCTCTTGATGTTTAGATGCAATATTTTCATTACTATTTTTGAGTTATTAGAAGTCTTTTCACTTAATATCTTTATTTATGTAAGGGCACTATTTTTCTGTTTATTTTTAACCCCTCATTTTTGTTCACCTTTTTATATATATTTTTAATAAATTCTATGACTAAAAAGATGAATTGAAATGGGTAACTTGTCTCTAGATCAGCAATCATTTAGAGGAAGGTTGGTAGAGAGGTAGGGGTACCATTGGGGTTCATGGAAATCTTGCCTGGTTCACGGGGAGGCTCTCCAGCTGTTTAGCTAATGGAACTTAGAAGCTTCAGAACTCCTGCTTATTCACACATCTCTGTATCAAACCATGTTTGCAGAGGTGGTGTTTTATGTACGTTTCCAAATTGAGCTGTTGCTGCTGTCACAAATAGGAAGGCACCTGTGAAGGCATGTGTAGGCAGCCCATGCATGCCATTCTTCCTGTTCCAAGTAAGGGGTCCCTGACTGTGTCCCTCAGGGTGTGCCATGACTTTGGAGACCCCTGTGCCCTGTCTGACAATCTAGCCCCCTGTGGTGGTCAAATCTTCCATGTCCCCGGCAACCTATCCTGTATGGATTTTGGCTACAGGTGTATCTTCATGCCATCAAAGATGGAGTTTCTTTTTCTATTTCATGTTTTCTCCTATTGTCTTAAGATGCAATTTAAAAAGGGTAAAGAGGGGTGAGACATTTTTCATACCTCTCTATCTTCTGGGTTGACATTTTCTTTTAAAAAATCTGTAGGAAATTTCAATGTTCCCTCAAACATCTTCACAATATTAAAATAAAAACCCATAGTTGGGTTGACCCAGAGTTGGCTCATTGACTGTGTGAGGTTAGTAAAATACAAGTTTTATTTTTCCGTGTATCTTTTATTTATGCCAGATGAAGAGGCAAAAAGCAATGCAAGGTTTCCAGCATGAGAACAGGTCCCAGACTTCCCCTCAACTGTACCCTGACTCTTTGATGGAAGTCATGGTCATTTCCTTGTTTTTATGATAAAAATATTTCTAAGTGTTCTGAGAGTCTTATTTCTTACTGGGCTCTCAGCAATATCTCAGGATACATAGACTGCTGAGAGCATCCTGGAAAAGGAGATGACTGTCCTTTTCTTTTTCTGCCCCCACTCCAAATTAAAAAATGCTGTGCTGAGCAATCGTGGATAGCTATCCAGGGCTCCAAAGTCCACAAGATTGGCAGGATCCTTGAGGGTTTGGAGAACTTGACTTGCAAATGGACGGAGCTATGATCAGAATCCCTGGGACAGGGCAAGGCATTGGGAAGGGCCTTGGCTGTGGGTGTGTGATTAGATTTCTTCACACAGTTTTCCATGCAGATCAGCAACAGAGCAAAATTGTGCTTCTTAGGCCCTTGGTATGGCATGCTAAGTAATGCAGAGCTCTTCTGACTTAAGGAGGCTGTGGATTAGACATGAAGATAAATGTTTCAGCAGATGTCTGCTTGCACAGAGGGCATTGAAATAGAATGTATACATGTTGATTCCCTGCTATTTTGTCAGATTCTCAGAGCTGAGATGAAATCCTGGGGACAGGAAGGGAAACTACAGATGGAATGAAATTGTCTTCCACTCTTCTAGGAGAATGAGCTATCAAAATAAATTAATTAGAGTGCAGTACAATAAATAATATTTTATTTATAGCATATCTGGGTTTGTGGACAGATAGTCATTTTTATTTTTCTGGCTATATCCAGACCCTTAGGCCGGAAAAGTACCTATGGATAGAGTTGTGGATGGGTGGCATTTTCTCCCTTTAATCAGTATGTTCACTTTTATTTCAGTCTTTGTTGTGCTTGGGAGAAATATTTTGGATCCCTCCCCATATGTATTATTGAATAAGTAATTTTATATAAGTGTGAAAAGGAGTTCGGAGACCCTGAATTCCCCTCTACCATAAAATTAATAGATTTAACATATCTTTTAAACTGAGAGTGTTCCAGTTAATTTTTTTTTTGTGTGTGTGTGTGTGTATCTTGTGTGAACTTATTCAGAAGTTGCTTCATACCTTTATAACACTCACATGCCATCAAAGGTTTATATTGAAGAAAAGGTTTACTTATGAGTATAATAATAAAAACAGTTAAGCCGAAAGACCCTTCTCTTCACCTACTGATTTTTATGTGGACTTAAGAAAACCAAGATAGATTCCTAACCCTGAGTATTATTACTGCTTATTAAAAATACAAGTATAAAACCAATAAAATGCCCTGGCTGGTAGCACAGTGGTTAAGGCGCCGGCCTGCGAACCCAAAAGTCGCAGGTTCGATTCCCCAGCCAGGGCACATAACAAGGTTGCAAACCAGGTCTCCAATCAGGTCTGTGGCTGGAGGCAGGTGAAAAGCAACCTTACATTGATGTCTCTCTCCCTCTCTGCCTCCCTCCCTTCCCCTCTTTCTGAAAA
>PVIW01001104.1:44289-255613 GCA_004026585.1 Noctilio leporinus | reverse complement strand
CAAACAAACAAACAAAAAAAACAATAAAATGAGATAAAACTCCAAAGAATATAAAAAATTATCCATTGGTAATCACCTCTTTCTTCTTCCTTGCTGAGTCAATCTACATAAGAAAGTGTAGAGAGACAAAATTTGGTGAAGAGAGGAAAACTGTACAATTGGAATTGTTATAGAGTGAGGCATTGTGTTGAAGTAAAAGGCTATTTTTGTAAATGACAATGTGGACTCTTTATGTGGATGTCCCTAATATTTTTTGTTTAAAACTACATTTAGCCCTGGCTGGTGGCACAGTGGATAAGGTGCCGGCCTTCGAATCCAAAGGTCACTGGTTCGATTCCCAGCCAGGGCACATAACCAGGTTGCAAGCCAGGTCTCCAGCCAGGTCTGTAGCTGGAGGCAGGTGAAAGGCAACCGTACAGTGATGTCTCTCTCCCTCTCTGCCTCTCTCCCTTACCCTCTCTCTGGAAATAATGAATAAAATCTTAAAAAAAGAAACAACTACATTTAGTGTTCATTTGATTTTACTGAGTGCTGCACAGCCCTGAGCCAAAAATGTGTAAATTTAAGATGTATAATGATTACAGCAGTATGTGCCTGAATTCAAATAGCAGTGATATTTTAGGCCAAAGAACTTTGCTATGAGACCCCCCCGCCCCCCAACAATTGAGCATGACACGAAATCACCTTCTTGTCTTGCCCAGGGGCTGGACAGCACAGCAGCAGCGGCAGTGATGCGTCTCTATCAAAACCTGGGTGATGGCAGGGAAAGCAATCAAGTCCAGCAGAGCACCATCAGTTGTGGGGGTCTAGCTTAGACGTCAGAGTTGTTCACCCATTTTCTTGGTAAGTGTTAATGAATGGTTTATGAACACATGTAAGTAAGCCCCTCGAGAATCCTAGCAGGTATTTCAAAGGAGGGCCTAAAACTTGGAAATCATTCCGGTCATTTGAGAACTTTCAAACTTCTGGGTATAAGTATAAGTATAAGTGAGTCCTAACCTATAGACATAAGCAGATGCCATGTTCCAATAGTGATGTTGTCTGAGTGCCAACATTTTTTTGAGGTATATGTTATTCAGGCTCTGGTGAACACCAAGAATATTTAGAATACCTAGAGTGTAAAATGTTCTGTCTTGTTAGCATTAGCCTAATAAAACGTTGGAGGTTTGTTACTAAAAATAATGACAAGATTTTAATTAGTTTATCTTCAGCCATTCCTTGTGATGGTTAATTAATTAAATAGCAGGGCTAGGCAACTGACAATCTCACGACAACAAAATCATGCTGAGTTGTTTGCTACAGAAAATAAGCCGTTAATCCAACTGAGAAACAGAGCAGTATCAAAATATAAAGTTAAAAAAGAGTCAAGTAAAAATATAGTCCTATTTTGTTCCTGCTGCTGACCTTAGCAAATCCCAAGCCTCTCTAGGGATCTCACTGGATTATTAGCCTACTAATCCCGGACCATGGGATTAGAAACAGCTTCCTAGTTAAAGATTCTGGGAGTATGTTGGAATATTGAGGGGGAAAATTAAGGGACTCCTGGAGCAGATGCAAAGAATTGCTGCTGCCTTGACTTATCTTTCTGAAACTGAAAGAGCAGGTGTAATAACAGCAACCTGCCTGAATACAGTCTGAAGCTTGATTCATGATCGTCAGTTGGGGTATAATGATGCACTGCTTCCTCCAAAAGAGGGCGGATCACATCACAATTCCAGCTGTGTCTCTTCAGTGAGGAGAAGGAAAACAAACTCATGCTCATATATCTAAGCCAGGTATCCACCTGAAATACTTTGGTGAAATCTGTCACCACCTGCAATTACGTGGTAACTTGGCCATCAGTGGCCTGGTTTCTTCCTCTCTCAACCTTTTCTTAGTCCTCCTACACTCTGCAGACATACTTGCAGATCTGTAACATGCAAACCATGTTAATAGTGATTACTCTCACTGTGGGAAGAAATTAAATGAAGGGTGATATTGATAACTCTGAACCACAAGGAAGATTATTTAGGGGCAAACTGTGTTTAGCATCATATTTTTAAATCTAGGACTTTTACACAGAGCAGTGAGTGAATGCTTTAAAAATATTCAGACTTCTTTAAGAACATGATAAAAGCACTAGATCAATCCTGAATTTGGCCAGAAAGACCCTTTGTTTTGCATTAAATATTGGTGACTTCATGGATTTGTTGAAATAAAGTTAAATATTCCAGTTTAAAGAGAATCTAAGGTTTAAGGATTGGCAAGTGAGATTAGTTCATGAAAATTGCAAAGACTATCATAGAGAAAAACTTCTAAATGACCATTCTTGCATAGATATATATTATGTATATTGTATTTTACCTAATAAATAGATCTCTTGTAGAGAGTGAAGAGACTATAACTTAATGTTTACTTTCTGGAGATCTGTCTGGGTAAATGCATAGAACTTGGAAAAATTATAGCATGATACTCCTGTCAGCATGAAATAAGAGTACATGGAAAACATGTAGAAGTTGACATGCTACTACTTTTACTATTATTTTATTATTGTTTTTACTGGAGAAGTAATGCAGGAACGTATTTAGCTTTCTATTCTGTAAACATTTCTTATATGTAAATAAACATCATGTCCCCACAGCATAAAATCTTTTATCACCACCTGCAATTAACTAATTAATAATTAATTAACAATACCGGGTGTTGTATGCACGGTGAGTCACATTATACACCTTTTTCCTTTTTTTAAAACATGTTATTGGTATAAACATTAAAGAAATCTGCTGCTAATGAAACATATAATGGAAACAGATGACTCCACTTATCTTTTTTGTTCAGCTCTCAGGAGGAATAGCACTTCTTATTATGAGAACAATATGTACCTCTGCTTATTGAAAGGGCCCTAGTGAATGGCTGTTAGGAAGCTAAGTAATGGTAGTCAGTCTCTGAGCTGTCACTTCATCAGAGAATAATTTGGTTACGGAATGGAGCAGATGTTCAGCCTACATTTGTGTACTTGAAACGTACTGAAAGCCCAAAGTCAGGCTGAGAGCACTTGTTGGTGAATGGGAAATGCAAGGGGAGATCGAAAGGAAGAATCACCATGTAGCAGGTTCAAGAAACCATTTCGTTGAATACATTTAAAGGAGCCAAATGGTAATAATAAAAGTATCTTGCACAATATCCAGCTCTGACAAAAGTTAAGGCTTCAACATGTGCTATGTAGTTTCAACTGCAATAACACAACATCATTCTGGAACTATTACTGTCCTCCGCATCAAAGAAACTAAAGCAAAATTCACCATGGTTTTAATTCCCCATTGCTTGATGGCATGATTTGCCTTGCCCACAAATAAAGCATTTCTAGATAAAATTTTAGGTGAAATTTTGATATCATTACCTCATAAATCTATTTTGCTTTTATGTATAGGTAATAAACCAATTTTAAACTGAAGCTGTGGTGCACTCTGGTACTCTCAGAGGAAGAATGCACTTCCATCTGTTGGGTGTATGATTTAACACGGGAAAACACACACCTTGGTTCAGGTCAGGGCTTCTCTAACCACATATTTTGGTTGTGTAAGTCTTTGCTGTGGGACTGTCCTGTGTAGAATATTTAACAACCTCTCAGCCTCTACTCAGTAGGTCTTGGAAGCATTTCTTCCACCAAGTTATGACCATTAAAATGCCTCCAAACACCGACAAGTGTCCCCTGGGGGCAAAATTGGCCCAGTGGAGAACCATTGCTCATGATTTGGGTCACCTGATATTCTTTTCTGGTATGATGTGATCTGAAATTCTAATAGCACTCAGAGAATGCTATTGAAGGTGAAATATGGACTTGAATTAATGCGATTGCTCCAATTCTTGAAAAAATTAGAAAAAATAGTTTAAAAAGATATATTAAAAGTAACAACTTTATTGGCCATTAAGAATGGGAAAAATTGCTCCATATGAATTACTTAATCTTTAGGGACTTTGTTGCTCAACATGAGCAGACAGCTATAATCATAAAATTAGCATGCTGTCTTTGGTGCCTGGCAGTCATCTTTTATTCATTGGGTAATTACTTACCGCTTGGTATTTTTACCTGGTGGCTCTAACTGGTAATGTATTACAAAAGGCTCTCATAGCTATTATGTATACACCATTTCACATTTTGCTTTCTTTATGGCACAAAAAAGGACTGGCATAAATTCCAAGACCTAAGAATGATTTTTCTTTTTCACACAGTGACTACACCAACACCTCCTGTTGGTACAAATAAGCCTTGAAGGGGTGAAATATAACTTGGCATCGTGTTAAGTGTTACGATTTCTAGGATAGGACAAATCCTAAATTTAAGAGACACTACATTTGGGAGGGATTCTTTCTCGATGAGAAAGTGGCACACAAAGTAACCATGATTGTTAAAACTTTCATAAGTGGTAACTTGGGATGATATATCAGTGGAAAAAGTTATTGAGAACAACAGTAGAAATGTGGAGGGAAGACCATGAAATTGGATGCAATTTTCTGGAGATAACAGATGCTCTGGAGAGAGACCATGAAAGGCTGAGGACAGCTTACTGTGAGTTAAAGGCTGACGTGGAAGGGGGGTGGGGGGGCTCCACAGCAAGACGAATGCAACCCATCCCCCATTCTTTTCCCATGGCTTCTGTAAACAGGGCCTTGTACATTCATGTGTGGCTATGGATAAAACTCCTGTTTGCCTAAAGGATTCTGGGAGCTAACCGCAAAGAAAGTAAATACCAGCCTTCAGGCATTTTTGGCTCCAGGAGCTTTGCTCACTTTCAACTGGAACACCAGGATGGCAGAAACCAGACATGGCTTAACTGTCACCAACATGGTTGGAGAGCAGAGACGGTGCCTACAACCCCCTCCCTCCCTTCTTTGTTCTGCCTGCCCCGCCCCCACCCCACCCCCAACCTTATAAAACCTGCAGAGACGTTAAGACAGTTTTTGTGACATTAGTTCTCCCTTTTCTCAGGCTGCTGCCTCTAGAATAAACACACTTTCCTTGCACCCGCACTTGCCTCTCGATTATTAGCTTTTCGGGTGCAAGCAGCTGAACTGGGTTTGGTATAATACAGAATAGGCAGAGGACAGAGAAAGCTGGAGACTAGATAAAAGACTTAATAATAAAAGTATACCCCAGCTCTACATAAAGTTAAACTTTAAAATGAGGCAGGTTCTCGGTTGGGTAGGAGTAGGCTCTTGAAACTTTGCATGAGGATGCCTGAGTGATGAACACGGAAATCTGAAATCTCCTGCTTCTCCTGGGCCTTTGAGCCTACCATTGCTTCCTACACCTTCCTTGTAAACGAGTCAGAGTCCAAGTTACTGGTTTGTGGGGACTCAAGCCTACTCATCAGCTAAATGCCTGGGGCTGTGCCTGGCCCCAGGAAGCTCCCACAGACCTCTCCCCTTTCTGTACCACAGATGGGACTGGACCGACCCTCGTGGGTTCTTATGATTGTAAGGATCCTCCAGCAATAACCTTAGAAAATCATTAATTGAAAACAAAACAGTTTTAAAAAGAGATATATTACTTACAGGCCTGGAGCATACCAGGCACCTGGGATGGGGGGCACAGAGCAACAGCAAGTGGGCTGGGTTCTGTTTTTATTGGGGTCAGGAGTGGAGGCCAAGGATTTCTCCAGCTTACTCCACTGGAGAATTTAAAACATGAGTGGGAACTTAAAGCACAGGAAGATAACAAACAAACCAACAAACAAGCAGCTTCAATAGCAACCTTGGTTGGGGCAGCCGGTTGTGTGGCTGGCAATGCATTTATTCAAGGTAGCTGTGCTGAAGTGGATGGGTCTTTGAAATCAGTGCCTCTAAAGCGGGGGCCTCACAACCAAAGTGTAAGTCAGGCACCTGCATTACAAAAAGAAAAGGCCACTGTCAGTGCTTACAGAAAGAGGCAACCCGGTGCCATTCTCTGCATCTTTCCCACCCCTCCTCCGGGCCACTGAGCCACTAGGCCAATACATTGAGTCAAGATGTCACCTGAATGACAAAGTGCTGGGTTCTCTGAAAGGGAAAGAGGAACCTCACTCCAAAGGAGCTGCAGGACCTGCTCATCATGTATTGGCTGGAAGTGGAGAGGACATTTGGGATCACGGTAGGTGGTGCATAGAGTTGTAAAAGGAAAAGTTCATTAACATAGGAGTCTTTTTTCTCTGGCTTATAGGATTTATGAGTTAGAGATGGTGCTAACATGCTTTTGGCACAGATCTTAGCAGCTTGGAGAACATGTTAGCCCATGCCAAAGAAAGTAAAAATGGGATACTGGCCATGGAAGATGATAGAGAGGCAAAAAGCTTAAATATGTCCACATGACAAGATGGACATGTCATAGGAGGTTGGAGAAGGTTTCTTGGGAGAAGACCTGAAAGGCATTCTGCTTGCCACAGCAGAAGGGATGGGATGGTGGAGGGGCATCAGGACTATTGAAGAGCTTGGTTGTAGCCATCATCTGTTAGCCAGGGCTGATGGCAAGACAGGCTATCGCTGCAGCAGGTTCACTGATAGCAAAGGCAAGGATAGGATCCTGAAATAAGAGAGTCAGGTAGAAGCCAGGCAAATACAGTGATTATCATCGTGAATGGTGAGGTCTTAGCGGTAGCCAGGGAAGCCTGACCCACACTCAGCTCTGAAGGTAACTAACAGCATGTGCCTCTAAGGACCAAATATATTATTAGCCAACAAGAGCATTTCTCGATCTATTTAACGAGAAAACAATGATGGATGATCAAGAGGTTGAATGCAGACATCTTAATAATTTTAAAAAATCATGATTCATTGCTTAATTTGTGGACCAGAGTCAGTTTCTATAACGGAACCTTTCTAAATTCCTCCCAGACACCTGGTAAGAAGAACCCACAATACTACAAATAGACAAAGTAATGATTCCTTTTATCTTTGCAAAAGATAAAAGTAAGATCCACTTACCCTTGATGCCATATACCAGAGAAACGATAATACCATCACATTTTAGTATTATTGGTCTAAGTGTTTGAATTGCCAGTGATACCCAGAGACCTGGATCATCATGTTGGGCTCTTTCTTACAGTAGGGTCATATAAAGTCAGTTTACAGTGGATTCACTGTCAATTGGCCCCATGGATCTGTTCAGTGGACATTTCTCAGTCCCAAAATGTGTAATTATAATGAGGACTTTTGTAGTCCCTACCATTGATTCCTTGGTTATAGTAGCTTTTGTATTAAAAATATCACATTACAGTTTTAAAAGTTACCCTCTTTCCCCCCACACATATTGGCAAGTTGGAATAGCAAGAACATGATATTTAGAGGGCAGTGGCCAAAACCAGTGCCTTAGACTCAAAAGATACATAAATGGTAGGTCCATCACACCTTCAATTAATTTACTTTCTAGCTCTGAAAAAACAAGATGGATCCTAGAAGATGGCATTGAGCTATTACAGCCAAGTACCAGCCCCAGTTTCAGTGTTTCGATGTGGTCAAAGGATAGACAGCATTTGATGTGGGGAGGCCCCATCTGGTCCCCATTTCAGAACTGAGGAGTTGCCGCTCCCAGCTACTGGGAGTGATGCCTGGTAAAATCATTCTTTGCCTTGGCTGTCAAGTTGCTGCAGTAACACACCTTCCCTGAGCCACCTGCCTCTGGCCTGCAGTGAACATGGAGGTCAGGCTTGTAGAGTATGTTATAAACTCTCAATGTCTTTGCTTCAGTTGTAGAAATCTCTGAAGGGCTACCCCAGTTCCCAGTTTCAGAGTGTCCTTTGTTATGACTTGACCTCTGCAGAACATCCATTGCAAATACACTGGCTTCCCCTTATCTGTCTTTTCACTTGCCCTGGGGTTCAGTTCCCCACAGTCTGAAATAGTAAATGGGAAAATCCCAGAAATCAACAACTCACGTTTTAAATCACTGTTGTTTTCAGAACCGTGAAGAAACCTCAGGAGTCCCACACTGCCCAACCCCGAGCAGGAGTCATCCCTTTGGCTCGCACCTGTTTGCGTCTCCACGTTGTTCGTGTCTCCACGCTCCTCACGTGTCCCTACACTCCCCACGTGTCCCTCACTTGGCTGCCCTGTAGGTTCTCAGATTGACTTGAGTGGCATTTCAGTGCTTGTTTGCGTCATCGTTATTTTACTTAATAATGACTTCAAAGCATGGGGCTAGTGATGCTAGCCATTGGGATAAGCCAAACAAACCAGAAAGTGCGTCTTGAAGTGAAAAGGTGAGTACGGCTCAGTACGGTATTTTGAGAGAGACCAGGCACTCTCTGCAACTTCTGTTGCAGTATATTATAATTGGTTAATTAAAAAAAAAGATTTTATTCATTGTTTTTAGAGAGAGAGGCAGGGAGGGAGGAAGAAAGGGAGAGACGCATCAATGTATGGTTGCCTTTCACCTGCCTCCAGCTAAGGATCTGGCTGGAGACCTGGCTTGCAACCTGGTTATGTGCCCTGGCTGGGCATCGAACCAGTGACCTTTGGGTTCACAGATTAGTGCCTATCCACTGAATCACGCCAGCCAGGGCTAATTGTTTTTATTATTAGTTATTGTTAATTGCTTGCTGTGCCTAATTTATAAGTTGAACATTATCATAGGTATTTATATCCAGGAAAATCCAAAATATATGTGTGGGGTTTGATACTATTGGCATCCAACAGGGGACTTGAAACTATCCCCAGGGCAAAGAGGTGACCCTACAGTGCTCTCTTCCTTTCCCTTCCCATCCCAAGAGTATGTGGTGAATATAATATACTTTTAGTGCATTATTCACAGCTTGCTTCTTAGAAACACATCTGTTACCATTGCACATTATTTCTCTACTCATATGATTGGCACAAAATGTTATAACATCTATTTCATTTCTCTGTGCTACCCTCATTTGGGTTTTAAAATAGACCAAATAGCAAATAAACTCATAGTGCTATACTATTAATCTTTTTCCAAAGATAGCTTTAGCAGGTTGTCCTAGAAAATGGGTCAAGTTTGCTTTTATGTATTTAACTTTAAAATCAGGTGATGATTTACATAACAGCCAGTCTTTCACTTTTAGAAGCTTGGAAATGGCCTAGATGGTAACTTGTCATTCCAATTTTATCACAAATCGTTATTCCCGACTGATGAAATAAAAATGTAGATTGCTTCCTTACTATTTCCTTTGTTTTATAATATTCATCATGTGATTGTACCTTTTGTTGATCCAGCTTTATATACCCCCATATAATAAATCTACTTTCACAAATTGTATAGACTTAAATATGATTTTCTATTGTTTTATGTGTATTTTCTGCTGAATGCCAGAATAGCTATGTTTGAAAAAAGATAATCAAAAGTGTTATTTAGTGTGTTAATTATGAACTCACTGTAATTGATGGTCTATTCAAAGAGAAAACAAAGCTGTAATTAAAAATTAGAGATGAATAGGATTTTTAAATGTTTTTTATCTCATACTCTCACAGCTATAAAATTATTTTTTGTGGCTATTAGTGTACTAAGTAAAAACATATTTACTTCATCGCATTACTTTAAAGCCCATTTCTCAAAATCAGAATAAAAAAGTAATGAAAGAATGTTAAGATACCTTTGACTTAGTTTTCTATATTCAATTCATCTTAAGACATCTTTCCACATGTAAGTTTAAATGTCTTATTTTAAGCACACTTAGAAACTAACATCTTCATTTCACAAAATAGAGAAAAATGTCTATGGCCAATACAACAAGAAATATAAAATTGAATAGATTTTTAATTTTTTTAGTAGTAACCTTACTGCTGTGCTTAAAAAACAACTACTTGCATTTCTTGACATTCTTTTCCAGTCATATTCCACTTAAATAAGCATGAGTCCATTGGATTAAATTTTAGTAACTTTTACAACATTGGCAAAGAATAATTTTATAAGTAGTAAATGTCTCACTACAATATTTTATTGGTAATGGCATTGGAAAAATATTATGTCTTTTATATCTTATTACATGGTTTTTAGGTATCTAATTTAAGACATTTCCTTCTGGTCTGTCTTAAGACATTAGCTTCTGGGTTAAATAGTCTGTAGTGTCTGATTTGATTGAAAAGAAGTTTTCTGTGGTGTTACAGTTCTGTGAAATCAAAGATATTTTGCACTTCTATTTATTTTTCACTGAGCTTCCATTCATTGTGTTGACATAGCAATGTAGACATGAAAAGGAGTGTCTCAAGCCTCAGTGTAACAGTGTGACCAGTCACCACCATTCTACATCTGTCTTCTTTTAATGTTACTGCAGGGACACATCAGCAACTGAAGACAAAGCACATCTAATATCTGTTTGCCTGTTTCTCTAGTACAGTTCTTGGCTGGCTGCGCAACTATTTTTCACCTGCCTTTCTTCATCTACTTTGTTTCTCCTTCTCCTCCTCCTCCTTCTTCTCCTCCTTCTTCTTCTTTTTCTTCTTCTTCTTCTTCTTCTTCTTCTTCTCCCTCTTTAAAGATTTTATTTATTATTTTCAGAAAGAAGGGAAGGGAGAGAGGCAGAGAGGGAGAGAGACATCACTATATGGTTGCCTTTCACCTGCCTCCAGCTAAGGACCTGGCTGGAGACCTGGCTTGAAACCTGGTTATGTGCCCTGGCTGGGAATTGAACCAGTGACCTGTGGGTTCACAGGCTGGTGCCTATCCACTGTGCCACCAGCCAGGGCATGTTTCTTCTTTATGCTTTGTACGTAGTAAATATCAGATAAATATTTGTGAATAAATAACTTAGTAAGTGACTGATTAAGGAAAGTAAGCATATGTGCCACTCTGTTGATAAAATTTTGTTTTTCTTAGCCTACTATATGCTCTTGAAGACCTGAATTTCTTACTCATAAAAAGAAGAACTCTATGAGAACTAAACTTAGAGACTGAGTGGAAGAAAACTAGGTTATGCCTAGGAGGCATTTTAACTACCCACAAACTTTTCATCAGAATGTTCAAAGCACAAATCGGTCACAAATATCTCCTCCCTTATATCTGCATATTATTTTCAGATGTCTTAAAGAGAAGACTCTAATCTACTTGCCTTCCTAGGTTGGAGAGGGAGTGGGGGAGAGAAGTCAGAATTCAGGTGACCTTTTGCAACATGTGGAGCTTGGGAACAATTATAGCCAGCATTTTATGCATTGCTAGGTCAGAACCAAGACCAACATTCCAAAAACTATTCCTGATCCAAATGAAGCAGTATTTAAATAAATAAATAAACAAATAAATAAATAAAAGTCAAATATAAAGCCACAGACATTGGGAACTAAAAGAAAGAATGTTAGCAAATACACAGAAGAAGACAAATATAGACAAATGCCCAAAAAAAGATCCCAGATGAGGTTTTTCATGTGCTGTCTTTGGCATCTATAAGTATCCTGGAAATAGGTAAAAGGTCATTGCTGAGTGGCTTAACACTTATTTTTTTTTCTTTCACATGTGTTTATTGTTTAGATTTTTAAAAATTATTGATAATCTGGAATTAGATATTGGTGTTGGTTGCACAGCCATATAATATATATATAAAACTTTGAATTACATTTTTTTCCTTAAGATAACCTTTGGAGGGGGAGGACTAGCTTAGGTTTGCCTTTTGTTCCCAAAGGTTTATGTAGGTATAATTAACAAATGGAAAGTGTATGTATTTAAGGTATATAGTATGTTGTGCTGATATATATAGTGAAATGATGACTATGATGAACACATCCACCACTTTACATAGTTACCATTTTGTTGGTGAGAACAATTAAATCTACTCTCAGCAAATTTCAAACATGCAAAATAGTATTATTAACTATTGTCACTATGCTGCATAAATTCATCCTGCATAAATAAAACTTTGTGGTCTTTGACCAACATTCCTCTCTTTTCCCCACTCCTCAGCATTTAGAAACCACCATTCTATTTTTTTGCCTTTAGAAGTTATACTTTTTAGATTCCATGTATAAGTGAGATCATACAGTGTTTATCTTTCTATGTCTGGCTTAGTTCACTAAGCGTAATGCCTTTCAGTTTTATCCATGTTGCAGCAAATGACAGATTTTCCTTCTTTTTAAAGGCTGAATAATATTCCATTGTATGTGCGTATATGTCTCACTTTTTTAAATTTAATTTTATTGTTGCTTGATTACATCCATCCCCTTTTTCCTTCCCCCTGTCCCCTTCCCCACCCACCCATGTCTCACTTTTTTAATTCATTCATATATTGATGAATATTTACATCCTTTGTACATGGTGGGTATAGAGAAATGATGTATTAATTTGACTGAAATTTAATAACATGGCTTTATGAAGCATCTGCTTTCATTGTTGATTATACTTCATTATTAGAGGAACTGGCAGTATTACATGGTTACTAAAATGATGGTTCCAGTATCATCCCATGTAGGTGTGGATTTCAGGTATGATATGAAGAAATTTTTCTAATGTTCTTGTGGGAATTCCCAAAGAATTACTTCTCCCCTTCTCTTACATTTGAAACTATTTTCATTTTAGTTCTGTAGTAGCATCTTTAACTATGAGAGTTTACTTTTCTAGGATATAACATTGTCTCCCATTGAAAGCAAATGCACCTGAGAGAATTAACACATATAAGTTTTTAATATCTCAGTGTCAGTTTATCCAATGACTCTCTACTTGCATCCATTTGCAGGTGTATTTGTTCGAAAGACTTTAATTTATTTACATTAAAAAAATTTTTTTTTCATTCTTTGCCATGCCTTACTACTTTATGCCCCATTGATTTTGGTCTTGGGCCTGTGATTTTCTTGGAGTAATGAAATGAGAGAGTTTTAGTTTGCCAGTTCTAAGCAGAGGCCTTAAGAGACATATTTTTATTTCCCATGACTGCTCCTGCTCTCCCATTCTCTACCATGAGGACATTAGGACTTGGGATTTATTTCTTCAGCCATCTCCATAATGGTTCATGTTTCAACATAATCAGAAGCAGAGCCATAAGCAAGAAATAAATATTTGTATTTGTAAATCATATGAACTATGCAGTGTTATTATGGAAAAAAAAAACAAAAAAAACAAAAAAAAAACCCAGCCACATCGGAATAAGATAGTAGGGAGTTGAGAATAATATTCTGAAGAAGCTGGAGGTAGCAATTTCAGAGTTGTGGTGATTCAGGTCATTAAGATGCATAAGGTCATCCAGGTAAATCACAGAAGAGAAAAAGTTCAAGGATGGAAGAAACCAAAGAGCAGTAGCAGTTTGAAATGAAGGCAGGGAAGATTTACAGGTAGGAAAGAGAATGAAAAGTCAGAAGCAAATAACCAAGATAAGGCCATCTAATTAAAAGAAAGGATGGCGGTACTTTGAGATGGGTATTATGAGCAATATCAAACATCACAAAAGGTTCAGGTCAAAACATGTTGAAAATAATCCTTTAAAAATCCAGTTAGAAGATGTTGCTAAAAGTCATTCTTTTTAATAGGATACCCAGTAGGATTAATACAACCTGTACACTTAATGTTTGTCTGCTTAATATCTGTTAAGTAAATGCCATTGTCTGACTGCACTTATACAAAGGTTAAAAAAAAAAAAAGATATCAAACAAAAAAACAATCCTGGCATTTATTTAACATTTTGTACAGTTAGACCTCTACATTATGTAAATCCAAAGCACCTTAAATTGGTTTTATTTTGAATTGTATAAAACAACACATTATTAAAATGATACAGTAAAAATTGAACTCAGTGACTTTTTAAGGAAAATTTAATGGGTAAAGGAGAAAATACATATTTTTGGCTTTTATATCTGTGAAAAATGGCCCTAAATTGATTGATACATTTCATTCACTCAGACAAGTTTCTAAGAGCTCATTTAAAATGCCAATAAATCTGCTTGGCAGATTTAAAAATTAAATGTTTACAAAGTCTTTTAATTTATTAAAATTTAAAAATAAGTAAGAGCATTAATGAAGAACTGGAATACTAATGTGCTTAATTGGTTGCCTTTTTCAAAACAGAGGCACAGCTTTTATGAATAATATCATGGGAAAAAAAGTGTTTTTATTAGAAAAGTTATAGGATGACTACTAGTTTTCTTAGCAAATTATCTAGCTGATAAAAATGCTGAATGAACATTTTGTTTCATAATTTGTTACCTAACAGCTCCTGCTATATGGACTTTTTGTGATGTAGAAAATCTTTCCAGATGCATGATGGAAAATATTATTAATATTTAATTTACTGAACTGGAAAACACAAGAATAGGTTTATGTCCCATAATGATTTTGTAAATAATATCTCTGCAAATATTTTATATTATATTGCTATTCTGGTATTATCAAACATACCAAATAGTTCTAAATATAAGCACAACAGTGTTTTATACTCAGTATAAATGCATGCTTATAAATAAAACACATTTTTTCAAAAGTAAACATAGAGATAAACTTATGAGGGATCCCCAAGCATATTTCTGAGGCATGCAAGTGGTTATTGTAGCAAGTCTTCATAATGAAAACCATTCATCTTTCATGGAAATCAGAGTTCCTTTAGCTAACTCTATTCAACCCACGATAGCTAAAATAATTCAGAACTGACCTTGACAGAAGATTGTAGATAACTGAATTTCGCTACTGAAATAATTGCTTTGTAGTGTCTTTCCTTGGTTGGCATGCATTGAGTCCCTCATTCAGACTAATTGATGTTTTCCTTTCCCTTTGCACAATACTGAGATGCCCATGTATACTGAATGCTGGCCACTAGTATGTAAGTAACTGTTTTTCTGAGCATCCTGTGCACTTCAGTTCCTATCAGCCTTACAGAAAGTCACTGTATTAGCAATTAAATCTGCTTATGCCAGTCTACTTGTGTAATTTAGATATTATATAAGATGATACAATATAAATTGAAAAAGTTGCAGTAATCATGAAAATTAAGTTTAATGCCTTGGAAAACAATAAATATTTGCAAATTAGGTAGAAATAATGGAAGGGAATTTTTTTTTTTCAAATCCAGAATCTAGAGGGATGCTGTATTCAGTTTGTATTTAAAGATCTTAATATTCTTGCTTTACTTTAGGGACCACAGACTAGAAATCTTAGATAACACATTATAATTATGGTTTATACAAAAAAAGAGTAACTTGAGATCATGGACATTTAGCCCTCTCAAAAATCTTTGGCTTGACAATCTAAAGATTGCAAATGGATATAAATCTATGGGTGCTAAATAAGAAAAAATTGAATATGTGTATTTCTCTTTTAATAATATCTTTTTCAAAGTAACTTCCAGTTAGCCAATCCCACTTCACACTTGTCTAATTGAGTGAAAAGTCTCAAATCTGCTGAAGCATGCCAGCCTGCCAAGGCTCTTACCTTAGATTCTTCTTCTAGTAATCATTTGTCCATTTGAGACATGGTGCCTCATTTGGCCCAGCCTCCCTAGTGGTGACTTTTGCTAATGTTACTGTGCCTACATGTTTCCCCACGTCCAAGAAGATAAAACAATCCTAAATCCCGATGATAGAGTATCTCCTAAGACAAAGCAGATTGGACTGGAGAATCTCATGAGACTATGACCTGGCACGTAGCAAGCAATACTCAATAAATAGTAACTCCACTCATAATTCATTTTTTCTTTGGAAATATGCTTGCTTCTAGAACTTTTCAAGACTTACATCATCATGTGAATGAGTTTTTAAATTTTGCTAATGTTATGAACAAACATTGTCAAATTGCAAGCATTACCTTAATAATTTAGATGTTACTTATAAGTCTTATTATTGATTACATGATCATAATCACAATTTAAGGAAATGAGTATTCCACTCTATAAGAGCATTAGCCAAAGTCAAAAGAACAGGTTCAAGACACAAGTATGTCATTCTTCAGCAGCTTGACTTTAGGAAATTCATTACATTTTTTTGAGCTTCATGTTTTTCTCATTTGTAAAATGTAAGTGAGCTCATTTTATTGCAGGTATTATGTATTGGTGCTTTATTTAGGGTTGCTATTTTACTTTTTTAAAATATTAGTTCCTCTTGAAACTAATATTTAAGTAAGTTATAATATCTTTCTACAGAAAAAATACATCTTTATATTATAATTATAACTTTAATGAGAATCAAGTTATTGTTTAAACTGTAGTTTAACACAAGAACAATTGTTCTATTTCAACTGAAAAGTCCCCATATGAGTATTTCTTCCTTAGAACTATTTTTAATGATTCAAATTTTCAGTGTGAACTGGAATACTGGGTGGAGAATCATAAGAGTTGGTTTCTATTTCTGACACTGTAACTAACTAGGTATTCTTTTGGGACAGAGAATGCAACATCTTTTTAGTTTTACAAGCTGTAAATTGACATAAAAATGTCTTCTAGAATAGAATGTCTGTCAACTCACTTTTATTAAGGAAAATGTGACTTAAAAAGTTGGAATAAGAAAAAGAAGTCACCCTCTGTTGTCAGTGAGTGACCAGTTACATAAACCTCATGTATTACAGTTGTGTAAAAATGTCTGCTGTAGATAGGATCAATATCGATTATTAATTTTCTCTTTTTTCCTAAGGAAAAAAACACATAAGATAAATCTTTGGCTTTCTTTCAAGATCACTTTTTTTAAAGATTTTTATTTATTATTTTTAGAGAGAGGGGAAGGCAAAGAGGCAGAGAGGGAGGGAAACATCAATGTATGGTTGCCTTTCACCTGCCTCTGGCCATAGACCTGGCTGGAGACCTGGCTAGCAACTTGGTTATGTGCCCTGGCTGGGAATTGAACTAGCTAGGGCATCAAGGACATTTTTGTTGTTGTTGTTAGAACATTTTAAATCAACAAAAGAGCATTGCATTTTTCTCCCTTTCTTGAATAGAACAATCATTGCGAAGACCAAACTCCTTGAGGAATAATAGTGTGAGAATCCCATGGTTGACCACGTGCTCAGCAGGGCTTGGCTGATGGTGTCTGATAGAGAACATCCCAGTCAATTTCTTCTCGGAGGTTCTTCAAACTTTAAAAATTTAGCATGCTGTCACCATTCTCACCTCTGATGCACTTTTCCTTGTTTATCCCTCACATTTAAATTACCCCTTAGGATGAGACTGTCCTGTGGTACATATACAAAATTAGGCTTCATTGGAAACCAGGATTTAATCAATTAGATGTACTGGTATTTTCCATCAATATGAACCACATTTCAATTTTTACAATTGCTAATTCACTAAAAAAAAAAAAAAAAAAAAAAAAAAAAAAAAAAAAAAAAAAAAAAAAAAAAAAAAGGAGGAGACACTGTTCATAGCTTCCAAGAGCTAAAACGGCTAACTAAAGGCATGAATAATTTATTTTACATGTCATTTCGTGCTTCGAACTCAGAAAATATTTTTCTTGCCCTGTACTATTAGAAATAACACTGGGAGAGTTTCTCACAGATGCATGTTCAGAGCAGATCGGTGTTTAGCACTGTCTTTCTCTCCCCAACCATTTTTAGCAATCAGGCTCTCTGGGAAACTGAAGCAGCCAAGTTACATCATAGACGAACACATTCCCAGATTAGTTCTGGGTCTCCAGAGGGCACCAAAGGTCTTAATGTCTTGCTAGGCAGCTGCTAAAGTTTAGTCATTTATATTTTTTAAATCAATACAAAATTCCTTTTTTTTTTTTTTTTTCTGAGAAGCAAAAGTGCTACCATTAACCCCACTGTCTACAAAAGAAAAAAATGGAGAGAAAAAAGAATCATCTAGGAAGGAGGAATGCAGGACAAAGAATTTGAGGACCAAAATGAAGTATAAATGAAAAGTTTTGAGGAAATAAAAAAATATATTTTCTTCCTCATTAGCTTTCTTCGAACTCTTGCCCACTTTAAATGTCTATTGTTCCTTGTATGGTTTAGCAACATTGACAATTGTTTACTCTCTGGTTGAATCCCTGATGTTTTTATTCAATAGGTATCAGCATCCATTAGGATCATTTTTTTTTTTAATTTTTAAAAATATTTAAGAGATTTTATTTATTATTTTCAGAGAGAGAGAGGAAGGGAGAGAGGCAGAGAGGGAGAGAGACATCAATGTATGGTTGCCTTTTACCTGCCTCCAGCCATGGACCTGGCTGGTGACCGGGCTTGTAACCTGGTTATATGCCCTGACTGGGGAATGGAAAGGATCATTTTCTTTTTTTAATAAGCTGCAGGGATTCTGCCCTAGGGAGTTTCTGATAAACCCAGAAAAGTGTCAAGAACATTTTTTTCCAAGTTGGTGAAGAAGAATCACAAATTTTCCTTGTATTCAAATGTCATATACATAGACTTCCAAACACAGGTGCATTTCCCCCCACAAATGGATTAGGGTGGACCACTAGAATAATGCTATTTACCTTGTTATTTGACTTGAGAGAAATTTAATGGTAATAGTGGAGAATTTAAGGAAAGCTTGACTAGAATTCTGAAGTATTTTTGACTATCAAATTAACATTAAGTCTGTTACAAGATGAGTTGACAACATCAGGATATTGTCTCTTCCCTAGTAAATCTAGGACAGTAACTCATACTTAATTCATACAGATACATACACAAACATACATAAATACCACACACATTTCTAAACTGTGATTCATCTTATCTAAATAAATAGTGGCAAGTGATCAAAACAATTAGGATGAAATCAAAGTCTTGGTGCTTCATGTCTTATAAATAATTATTTCTGGAAAAAAGGGAACTTGAAAAGAATAGAAAAGGGAAAAAAATAAAATACTTTTAAATAAATGTGGAGTATATCTGTTTCCAAGTCTTAGAAATATGTGAAAAATGTGTATTAGGTCCTAATTCTCCCAAAGAACCAGGAAGAGATAAATTTTTAGGAAAAGTACAGAGGAAAGCATAAGGAAGGTTTTGATTGTTTCTAGAAGTCTAGCTTATTTGTACCATTTCAAACTGAAAGTAAAAAATAAATATAGAATGTATATTTTTTAATCTGGAGGTTGTTATTTAGTTGTAAATTACCTAATTTACTGTTTAACTCCTTTTGGTTCATTAGAATTTTAGTAACAAGGTCTTCATTGAGCAGTGCTGTAATTAATGTAATAGTCATCTAATGTCATTTGATGAAATCTCAATCTATTTTGTAGCCATCCTTGTAGGCTGCACAGTTTGGTATGATTCCTAACTATATATCTCTTCAGAGATCTCTTCTGTAGTCTTTTCTTAGACCAAAAAAGATGAGACTTTGCCAAACAAAACAAACAAACAAAATTCAACTCAAATAAGGTCAGAATGGCCTTATTAACGAATCAACAAACAATAAGTGCTGGCGAGAATGTGGAGTAAAGGGAACCCTGGTGCACTGCTGGTGGGAATGCAGACTGGTGCAGCCACTAAGGGAAACAGTATGGAAATTCCTGAAAAATCTTAAAGTAGAACTGCCTTTGGATCCAACAATTCCACTGCTAGGATTATACCAGAAGAATCCTGAAATACCAATTCAGAAGAACCTATGTACCCCTATGTTCATAGCAGCGCTATTTACAATAGTCAAGTGCTGGAAACAGCCTAAACACCCATCAATGGATAAACGGGTCAAAAACCTTTGGTATATTTATGCAGCAGAAAGAAAGAAGGCAGTCCTACTTTTTGCAAAAGCATGGATGGAACTAAGAGTATTATGCTTAGTGAAATAAACCAGGTGATGAAAGAAAAATACATGATCTCACCTAATACAGGACACTAATGAACAAAACAAACAATAAGCAAGGTAGAACCAGAAGCATGGAAACAAGGAGCCAGCTGACAGGGATCAGAGGGGTGCGGGGAGGGAGAGAGAGGAGAGGAGGGGAAGAGGCTAGTTAAGGACGTGTATAAATGAACCATGAGGTGGGGGTTGACTGTGGGAGAAGGGAGGTGGGCGGGACGGGGGAAAGCAAAAGGGGAAAAGGCGGGGGGGGGGGATAAATGTAACACAGGAACAATAAATCAATTTTAAAAACCTAAAAAAATAAAAATAGGATTATCCTGGATAATCCAAGTGGGCCCAATGGAATCAAAAGAGTAATCAAAGGGCCCTTAAATGTGGTCAAGAGGGAGTCTGGGGAGCCAGGGGAAAGGGATGTCACACGAGAAAGGCTCAGAGACAGAGGAGCCACCCTAGAGTTTGGGCAGCCTCTGGAAGTGCACAGGAAAAAGCAAAGAAACAAATTCTTCCCCCCAGAGCCTCCAGCTGGGAACCCAGCCCTGCAGGGACCTGGACTCAAGCCCATCAAGTCCCATTTTGGGCTCTGACCTCCAAAACTGTGAGATAATAATACATTTATAAACCTAATAATTTTAAAAATAATATATGTGTTGTTTTAAAGATTAAAAAAAAACAACAAAAAACACCTTCATGTGAGCCAGAATTACACTCCTTGGCTCCAAAGAGGAAGGTGAATTGAGAGCTGTGTCAGATTACATATTCACTTCTTATATACCAGACTAAATATCTTTTCTGTTCCAAATATAATAAATTACTACCAGATTGAGAGACAGTATATATTTGGAAATTAAATAACCCCAACTGCATGAGAGCCATATGCATTGACCAAATTACTAAGAAATTGAATCGATGTTCGGTTAGAAAAACTGCAGCTACTCAAGGCATTTCAAACGGGAAGAGATTTAATATGAAAAATGGGATATCTATAAGATCTTTGGAAGGACAGGAGGGACAGAGGTCAGAGAAAACTACCACTACTACTCAAGTTATCAAGAAACTGCATAATTCATAGGAAACCACAGTCTATGATCTCAACTGCCTGACAAAATGAAGTGAGTGCCCAGAAAGTGATACAAATTTCTGCTGGCCATTTATCCATGACCTTAACTGTCACTGCTGAAAAAAATGCTGGTGTTGTCTTCTCTTCTGTTTTCCAAATTTCTTGCCAGGGCTTCTCACTGACAGATTGTACACTGGGTCTCTGCCGGGCAAATTCTACTGGTGGAATCTCCCTGTGCTGCAGGTGGGAGTTGGGAGGTGGTGACAAACTTTGCTGGGTTGATCCTGGACAGTCTCGTGAAAGTGGTGTACATGGGATTGGAGCAAAGTCTCTCAGTCTGGAAGGCTGGGACTTTTCTCATCATTGGTCTGTGTATCACTACTTATTAGATGTCAGATTTACTGATCCCAGATTTACTGACCCACTTAGGCACCAGTTCTCTTTCCTATATTTTGTGTTGGGTAATGGTGAAATATAAGGATTTATGATGCCTTAAAAAGAATTGTGTTCATGATGAGAACATATAGAAATAATTGAGACTAGAATGAGCCTGCAATATTTACGCAATTCTGCAGAAACAGGCCAGGATATTTTGTTAAAATATTTTTATTTTAGGATAGTTTGAGATTTATAGAAAAATTATAAGGATAGTACAGAAGTTTCCATATACTCTTATCCAGTTTCTTCCATTTAATAATTATATTTATATTACATTTGTTATTATTTGTTAACCAATATCATTAACTAAAGTCCATACTTTATTCAACTATCCTCAGTTTTTACCTATATCCTTTTACTCCAGGATCCCATCTAGGATAGCATGTTACATTTAATTGTCCTGTTTATGTAGGCTCCCCTTGACGTGAGAGTTTCTTAGACATTTTTTTTTTTTTTTAAAATAATCTTGACAGTATTGAAGAGTACTGGTCCGATATTTTGTATAATATTTCTTTTTTTTTTTTGTATAATATTTCTTGATTGGGATTTGTCTCATTATTATTTTGGAATTGGTAATTTATTAGGAGGGAGTCAACAGAGATAAAGTGCCATTTCATCACATCGTAGAAAAGGTACATACTAAAAACGTGATTTATCACTATTGATGTTGACTTTGGTCATGTGGCTAAGGTAGGTGTTTGTCAGATTTCTCCACTCAAAGTTATACTTTTATTCCCACTTTCATACTGTATATTTTGGGGAAATGTCACATGTGAAATACACATATTATGTGTAGAAAGTTATATTTCTTTGCCATAAGTATATGATATCTACATAAATTATTTAAAATTATTTTGCATGGGAGAGTTGCCTCTTCTTCCCCCTTAATTATTAAATCACTTGTTTATATTATTATTCATTTATGGACATTTATTTTATACTTTGGGCTAAGATCCAATACTATTTTATTTATAAAATAAATTAAAGGTATTTTGGGAGCTCCTTCACTTGGGTCCTGAGGCTACCATCATAACAGGTTTTAAAATTTTGAGTACTTTCTTGCTTTCTATCACTATATGGTTCCTCAGATTTCTCTTGTATATTTCTTATCCTACTTTCAAGATAAGTATTTATTTAAGCAACCCGGTTCCTTTTATTGAAGAATGGTAGAAACTAAGATCCAGGCACAAGATATGCTCATTGATACCAGGGTTCCATTGCTTTTTAGGACATTTGAGCTGCCCGAGCAAGGAAATATATGTATATGTATTAACTTGTGTATATACATATATCTATAAGTATTTTTCTATGTAACCATACTAAGCTAAACTTGAATTTATACTGATGTCTGCAGTCTAATGCATTCTCACATAGATCATTCAGCTTCCTTTCCTTGCTTATTTTGATAAACTGTCACTCCAAAAGTGAGAAAGCTGGATTCCACCATCCACCATTTACTTACTTAACTGTTCAATTCCAGTATATATATACTACATGTATGGTAATATCAATTATTAACCTATAGTTCTGTGAGAAATGCTTTTAGTAACTAGAGGACAGTGACTATGCACAGTCACTTTGCCTTTAGTCATAGAGGATTCTCTCATTTCCTAAATGACTTAGATCCACATGTTTTCCTACATCTGCCCAGGGACTTCTGACAATGCCTTCTCATCCGTGAGCATGAGAGGTAGAAAGAATTGTCAGTCATGGAGCCAGGTACAGCAAGAAAGGCCTGTTGATATTCTCATAAAATAATTTAAATAAGGTAAAATAACAAAAGATGAACACAAAAGCATGGGTGACTCCTTAATTTCAGATGTCATTCTTGGTCATGTGCCATTTTTGCACACTTACTACTTTAGTACAGCACTACCTCTTTTATAGAGAAGAAGCATGCTCTGAAAGCCCAAGAATGAGAAAGGAAAGGTTTGATTATGTTGTGCTTGTCAACCATAGCTGGTAGAAAGAAGAAGGGTCAGCTCAAAGGAAAATAGCTTTGACCAACTTTTTCCCATGACTGTTAATGACAGGTAAAGTCTTTTTGGATGTCCCTATAGAACAATTCTTGCTGGTAGAAAGAAGAAGGGTCAGCTCAAAGGAAAATAGCTTTGACCAACTTTTTCCCATGACTGTTAATGACAGGTAAACTCTTTTTGGATGTCCCTATGGAACAATTCTTGAATCTCTGCTTAGACCTTTAAAACGCTTCACTATTACATGAGATAACATGCATCAAAGCATGAGAAACCAGAGAGTGAATATCTATCACCTGTTGTTCCCTTGAATGGCAAGTAAGAATATGTTGCTAAAAGAGCCCTTCTTACTAAAATCTTTATCAGAGATCTCAACCCTTTATATCGCTTACAAAACCAATTATTCATCTTCCCATCCCCCACTCCCAGAGAAGAAAAAAGGTGTCCCTTTGGTTTTGGGTCAAAAAACCATCCAAATAAACTTTCTCACCTAGTGTGTTAAACACTGTGCTAGATGTTTGGGGATTGTAAGACCAAGAGATCTCAGTGGGCAAGTTACACGAACTTAAAATCTAGTGATGGTGATGATATACACTGATAACTACAATTATAATACACCTGACAACTACACAAATAAAGAAGTTTGACTCAAGAAAATATATTAAAAGCAGTGCTATGGAAGTGTAAGGACAAAGGGAGGATATCTTTTTAGATAACTCTGAGTTTTTTTTCCAGAAGGTTGAAGGATGATGCAATTCAAACAGATGGATATCATTTCTGTTAGAATATGTGACAGAAGGAAAGGTGGAGAGGAGGAAGGAAGTGTGGGATGTGCTGAAAGAAGAGCATGGAGTTTCGGAATGTATAGAGAAATATAGTGAGAAAGATGATAAAGGTAGGTGGAGGCTGGAATGCAGAAAACCCTGAATGCTAGGCTGAGGATTTTAAGATTGAGGCACTAATGTGTCCACCTAGAAGTTATACGATTAGAGCTGTGCTTCAAACAGACTAGTCAGATGGAGGATATTGGTGGACCTAAACATGGGGTGAGGGAAACTGATAAGTGCTTGGGAGAAAAATGAAGTGGAGTCAAGAAAAAGACTGTGACAGGCCAGGGAACCATGTGCTAAGTAGTCGCTAGGCACTGGATCAAGTCCTGCACCTTCTGTGTCTTCTACTTACACTAGAATCAAAGAATAAAGAATATGCTCCCCAGACTCCCTTTCAGCTAGCTCCCTGAATCGTCCACATTTTATGCAAGGGCATTTCCCAAATTATAAGAAAGCATACTGTGAGTAAGAGTTGGAAGACAGTGTTTTAGAAACAAATGGAACAGACACAGTGGTTAAGGCAGCATTTTCAGAATTCAGAGGAAGAACATGGTCCAGGGAGAGGTAGGAGGGATGGAGGTGGAGAGAGAGGGAGGGAATGAGAATAGAAATGTGTCCATTTCTGAAGTCAGCCTCCATGATTCTAATTCGTCTATATATAACTTTTGGTAACAGAGCCTATTAACATAGAGTGAAGCCTCCGTTTTAAACCAAAGATCCAAATTAGAACAATACTTCATTTATATGTACCGAATCATTACTTAAATATAATCTACTACTAAAGTTATGCATGTGTAATGTCAATGCATTTGGGGATTTTGAAAAACTAATTAATTAGCCATGGTAAATCTTGAAGAATTTCTCCCTATGTCCAAGGCATACTACAGTTAGCCTTATGCCTAAATCCAAAGTGGAAATGCTAGGCTATGGAAAAGATTCAGCCCACAGCATTACCTGGTTGGTATATTCTATATTTTAAAATAGAAGTTTGTGTATAAAAATCTGGGTTTCTGCGCTCCCTTGAAAAAAGGCTGAGGAGAGTATGAGAACACCCCTGTGGGATGGAATCTTCCTGGATTAGAATAGATGCTACCTGCTTTGAATGGTGTATTATTTCCCAGCTGGTATAGCGTATCTGAGTGTGTTTCCCTGTGCAATTGGTTTTGCACTGTTTTTTTTTTTTTTCTTTTTTTAAAAAGATTTTATTATATTTTGAAAGAGAGGGATGGAGGGAGGTAGAGAGGGAGAGAAACATCAATGCATCATTGCCTTTCACCTGCCTCCAGCAACAGACCTGGCTGGAGACCTGGCTTGGAACCTGGTTATGTTGCCCTGACTTGGGATCGAACCAGTGACCTTTGGGTTCGCAGGCTGGTGCCAATCCACTGAGCCACCAGCCAAGGCCCTGCACTACTTTTCTTATAGTACAGAAATGTGTGTGTGTGTGTTAGTGTGTATGCATATGCCTGAAACAAAAAGGAAATGGAAAATTTTGTGGTTAGAATTAAGCCTAGTTTTATACTAATATAAAGACAGAATATGCTTTACTTTACTCTTTAATTACATTTAAAGTGTAATTTAAGAAAGAAAGAAGTTTGAGAAGGATTGGCATCAATTCTCTTTGAATGTTTGATAAAATTCATCAGTCAAACCATCCGGTCCTAGACTTGCTCTTTGTTGGGAGATTTTTTGTTCACGGATTCAATATCCTTACTTATTGGTCTGTTCAGGTTTTCTATTTGTTCATGGTTCAGTCATGGCGGGTTTTACATTTCTGGGAATTTATCTCTCGTCTGTGGGTGATAGTCTAAGACTGTTTTCTAGGGCTCCAGGACCGCAGCTGAGAAGGTCTGGAGCCAGCTCTCAGTCTGTGCGGGGTCTATGGCTGGGATAGAGGTCTGTCTGCCGTTACCTGGCGCATGGGTGGTGAGGTCCCTTGGTGTCTGGTGCTGCATTCACACCTCCCACAAAGGCACTTCTGTTTGTGGATGGATGCCAAACTTTTGTTGTTGAGGGAACAGAAAGGAGCAATATCCATGCCACTATGATGTTGATGTCACCTCCTAGAGCTATATCAGTATCATAAGTTCTTTTAAGTGGAGATAAAGCTTCACTGTTGACCCACCTGGTTCCTGTGACCATTTCAATAGGTGTTTTACAATACTACATGGATTCTCATTGCCATTTTTTGGCAGGGGAGATCAATTCTTTTCATTTTTATTTTATTAGGACATCAACCATTTCCTCTATGTTTAAAAATATTTGGCATACATTTGCACTCCTGAATTTGCCTTATTTTATGGTCAATTATTTTTATAAACTTACGCACCTAATGCCTTCATACTAGTTTGTTAATTACCTAATTATTTTCCTATTTAATTAAACTCATTTATAATGATTTACTTTGATTTTGGTTCTTTTATTTCTAATTTATTAGACAAGATGATGAAATAAATACTTTTTTTTTCCTGTCCTGTTCTTATCACCAAAGACACTACAGGCTACAAGTTTTTACTGAGTGCAGCTTTTGCTGTTTCTCAGCAGTTAGGTTTATAACTACATTTTTATTTTGTCAAAGGTTCTTTTTGTCAGGTACAGAGTAAAATTGTGTACATACTGAATAAACAAATGGACAAAATGTATGATAGATATATATTTATTAAGTCTAGTCAGTTGACTGAATCATTCTATTTGTCTTTGCCTATCCTTAGCTTTTTACATTAAGTCAGAACAAGGTTCCCTGTGTTGTGTTCATCAGGTTCCCTTTGTATTTGTAATCATTATGTATTATGAGATGAGCTTTAGTGTATGCAGGTTTAAATTCTCCCTTTTTTCTTTCAGTATATATATTTTAGCTTAAATTGTGTCTGATTTGATATTAATATTGACAGCCCCTGGTTTCTGTTCGTGCATGTTTATTTGCCTGATTCTTTGGTACCATCACTTTATTTTCAGTCTCTCTAACACTTTGTCTCTCATTTCTGGAAAACAGCATGTTGCCCAGTTTTATTTTTAGTGGTCCCTTTAAACAATATATTATTGTTCAGTCTCATTCTGTTTACTATAATGACTGATATGCTTGTTTTTCTTCCAAGTTCCTGGGTTTTATTTTTGGTGATCCCTTTAAATAGCAGGTTGTTGCTCAGTCTCATTGTATTTATCATGATGGCTATTCTTGCTTTCTTCCGACTTGCACTTAGTTTTAGTTTTATATTATTCTCCCTTTCCCTCAAATGTGACCATATGTCTATTCATTTCATGTCCTTTCTTTGTTAATTTGGAAATTTAATTTTATGGTTCAACTTTGTAAATGATTGCAATTCCCAGTCTTATTCCATAATCAGAAATATATTTAAATGCTATTATTTGTCAATAAGATAATGGTTTGTGTTTTTTTTTTTTTCATGAAGATACAGTATTGGAACTTCTAAAGGATGTTCTACCAACCTCATACTTAACTCCTCTTTATTTTAGATCATTACAATTTACCTTAGAAGATATTGCTTCTGTTTTAGAAGGACTTGTTTGAACTGATTTTAACATTCCCAAAACATCTTTATTCACTTTTATTTTATTTCATAAATATTCTACCTGAAATATATGTCCTTAAATATATTTCTTTAGCCCAAACAGGTGAACATGGTGCAGGTGGGTATAGTCTCTTGATCCTAATCTTCTCTTGGAAACTGTTTGATGCTCTTTTGATACTTTTTAGTGCCAAATGTTGGAGAGGAGAAACTCTGATTAATAGATCCTTTTTTTTTTTTTTTGGTGTGGAAATTTGCAGTTCCTTCTAAATCTTACTTAGTGTTCAGACATTTGCCCATTTATGCAGAAGTGTGTGACTTTTCCTATCGGTTTAAACTGGCATTGGATGAGAACTTTAAATGTGTTCTGCTTTTACCTCAAGAAGAAAAATATTTTCCCTCCTTCATGTATTATTTTTTATATTTCTGGAAAAAATATTTATGTGTTATGCTTCCTGGATCTAAGACACTTATCACTTACCTTTTCCATTATGCCTATCTGTTTATATTTTTGCACAATGCTGTGGAGAAAGACTTAAATTTAATCTTCTGATTGATCCCTTATTCAAGAGTGACCATAATCTTCAATTATTTACTAAGTCATTTTATTGGAAAATATGCTTTATTTTAAATTCCCCAAATGTTTCTTTTGTGCTGAATCTCCTTAAATGCTTTTATAATCTTTATTCAAATTGTTAGCTGTCTTTCCAGAAGCTCTAGTGTCCTGGCCAATATATTTCATTTCTTTTGTTTGATAATGCTCTCTCTGGCTTCCTAGGCTCTTATGCAGGCTATTATATTTTTCTCTTGGTTCACTGGGATCAAGTCTGACTGTTGGAAGACCCTAAATGACAGCAGTCACACAAACAGTGGAAAATGGTGTATAGCCTTTTCCCCCGAAGGATGGAAGGAGCTGGCTTCCACAATTGTATTCATAGCTCTGGGGTAGGGAGGACTCGGTTGATCTTTCTAGTAGATTTATTAATCACTGTTATGCCCCAAGGGATCTGTAGCTTTCTGCAGGCCAGACTTTTCCCAGGCTCCGCTCCTTTCTGTTTTTTCTCTCTTTTTGTGGAGCTTCTGGTTCTGGCCTGAGAAAGGAGCCAGAGCTGTGGCTGAAATAGCTCTACTCACTGTCCCTGTTACCTTTCCCACAGCATCCAAGCTGCACTCAAACCCATAGTCACCAGCAATGAGCCTGGTCAGAGCAATCAGGCTACTGCTAAGACTGGAGAGGAAGGAGCCTTCTTCATGTCACCATGTTCTCAGAATTCTCTTCCCCACAATCAGCAGTAATCTGAAGCAATATAGTAAGCATGCGTCATGAGCTAACTGTGCAATGTATGTATGTATGCATTTTTTTTTTTTTTTTTTTTGAAATTCAGAAAGTAGAAGGGAAAGAGTTCTCCTTTCTTGGCACATAAATAATAAAAACCTAAAATTCTGAAGGTAATTAATACATTTCAGACATTATTCTAAGAGTTTTACCCATCTCTGATGTATCCTTTATAAAAACCTCATGAAGTGGGCTCCATCATGACCCCCAATTTTAAAGAGAAGGAAATGGAGTTTAAGTTACAAGCCAAAGTGACACTCGTGGTAAATGACAAAATAAGATTCACGAGCTGAGAATCTGGCTTCAGAGCCTCCTCTCTCCTGCTCCTGGGACTGTGCCCTGTCAAGAGGAAAGGAAGGCCCTAGCTGGTGTGGCTCAGTGGATTGGCACCAGCTGTGCACCCAAAGGTCCCTGGTTTGATTGCCAGTCAGGACACATAACCAGGTTGCAAGCCAGGTCTCCAGCCAGGTCCTCAGGTCCTCAGGGGGAGGCAGGTGAAAGGCAACCATACATTGATGCTTCTCTTCCTCTCTGCCTCCCTCCCTGCCCTTCTCTCTGAAAATAATAAAAAAGATCTTAAGAAAAGAAAAAAATTATGTCTATTAAAAAAATAGAGGAAAGGAAACACCTGGTTATAATCTTCTTTGTTAACCTGAATTCTGATTGAAGAAAAAACAAGGATGAACTAAGATTTAATATTCTATGTAAATCCTGAGGGCAGAACTAACCCTAAGCTTTAATCATTAAGATACCTTAGGAACTGTTTCTATTCTGTATTTTCTGATTTTCCTGATATCCTAGTTCCTTTATTATTCTGGGACATGTGTGACAGAAACCTACCCCTTTTGGATCCCTATGCCAGTAGTTGGTTAACTGTGGCCTGCTGGCCAATTGGACTTTATTTTGTAAATAAAATTTTATTGGAAGATGCTAGTATATTCCCTTTGGGTATCTTTGTCCTGCAGTGTCAGAGATGAATAGTTTCAGTAGAGACCAAATAGTCACCATAAGCCTAAAATCACATTAATTATCTGACCTTTTTATAGAAAACGTTTGCTGAACTTTGCTCTAGGTTAATATATTCTTCTCAAGAATTATTCTGGGGCTTTCATTTCCCTAGAATTACAGTTCAGTTAATATAAGTCCCATTCCATTTGGGCTTTTATTCTCTTCCTTCCAATGAAAGAGCCTAGCAATCTAAAACCTAATTTATGAGAAGATATTGAAGACTGATGTTGGTTTTTATATGCTTCTCTCAGGTGGCATTTGCTTTCTAATAGAAGATTTCTGAAGAGACATGCTGCAGAATAGGGAAGTTAATATCTCATTTTAAATTTCAGAGTCCACAGCATTAGAAAGGCTCTTTCTAGCACCCTTCTAATTATGTGACTTGCTCCACTTCTGATCTTATTTTGTCCTACATAGTTTTGTTTTCTTTGGCTGATCTTTCCCTCTCTGGTTGGTGGACCCTTAAATAAGTTACTGTTTTTTTTTTTTAATTTTGGCTCTGTGGCTTCAGTCAAGTTTTTGGGGCAGCAGCCACACACATGAAAAATGATGTGCTCTTTACTTCCATGGTCAACAGTATGGAAGCCACTGCATTGCCACTCTGTTCATTCAGGGGGAAAGTACAGAAGGAATAGTTTTAGTTATGATTAAAAATATATATTGCATGGTACTGGAGGATAAATATTACTTGGGCAAAAATGGAAGGAAAAGCTCCTGTAGTAATGACAGCTGGCCTGCAACTGTAAATATTTATATAGGTTTTTGAGGTTTACAAAGCACTTGCCAACACTTGCTTAATCTTTTCTACATCTTTGCAATTCACATTTGTAGTTCCATTTCACAAGTGAGATAACAGGCTTAGATTAAACTGTGAGAAGTGACAGAGGTAGAGCGAATCTATGTTTTTAGGTACTAAATATCATGCTGTTCCAAGTGTCCGGATGGTTTTTATTGGAAAAGATATTGAGAAGTGTGATGGAGAGGAGTTAAGAGGCGCTGCAGGGATGGAGCCCGGGCAGGGAAAAGCAATTTCCTCCCTGCAGAAAAGGCAATTTTCCTCCCTGCAAGAGAGAAAAAATTAAAGAAATTCTTTAGACATTTGTCCTTCATTTATGTGTTCATTCATTTCACAAATATTTATTGAGGACCTATTATGTGTCAGGCTTTGTTTCAGCAACTAAATACACAGCAGTGAACAAAAGACACTGGTCCTTGGGGTGTGTATTTAGGGAGAATAGGCATTAAAAAAAGGGGAAAATAATATATTAATCAATGATAAGTGCCCAGGGATAAAAAGCAGAGAATGGGTATATAAAGTGTCAGGGTATCAGGTTAAAGTTTTAGAAAGAGTGGTTAGAAAAGGTCTTGCTACGAAGTCAACTGATGTTACCCAAAATACTGGTAATGTTATTTTGACTAACTTGTTTAATGTTATAGTTTCTTTTACTATTTTCCCTTCGGAGCTATGTAGTACCCATTCTATTTTTATTAAAAGTAAATCATTAATTCATTATTCAGTGTTTCTAATTATGTCTACTACTTAATTCAATGATACTCCAATACATTATAGCAGCAAGTGACAAAGTTGGTAAAGCCTGGTACACTTTTTCACATTAGTTTAGCATTATTCCAGGTATTATATATACATTATTTTTATAATTTTCTGTTTAAAGAACTTGTAAGTAAAAAACTATAGCTTCCAGCACTGTCCAAACATTAACATGGATAAAAAGAAATTACTATGTTGTTTTGTGCAATGGTCTTGCTAATGGTAGAAACACAGAATTACTAGAAGTATAAAAATTAAATTACTGCCTTCTGTTATACTGGAAAATGTGATAAAGGACAGTTAACACTCTTTGCCCACAATTAGTGTGTACCTATATATACTTCCCAGGACATTCAGACAGTCTGTAACTAAGAAATAGCTACTGTCTCCATGAGATTCTTGAAGCGATAGAGGCAACCCCTGTTAACATTTAAGAGGATTCACTGAGTAAATAACAGTTGCTTTCCAACTTTCATGCTCTGTTGGTGGGAACACAGATTGGTGTAGCCACGATCAGAAAGAGTATGAAGGTTCCTCAAAAAATTAAAAACGAAACTGCCTTATGACCCAGCAATTTCACGTCTGGGTATACTCGTATATCCAAAGAAATCCAAAACATTAATTTGAAGATACATGCACCCCTATGTTCACTGCAGCATTATTTACAATAGCCATGATAGGGAAGCAACCCAAGTGCCTATCAATGGATGAGTGGATAAAAAAAATCTGTGGCACATATGCACAATGGGATATAACTTGGCCACTAAAAGGACGAAATCTTATAATTTGTGATCTCTTGAGTAGACCTGGAGGGTGTTATGCTAAGCGAAGTAAGTCAGGCAGAGAACGACAAATATATGATTTCACTTATACTTGTACGTGGAAGTTAAAGACAGAAGAAATGAACAAATAAAATAGCAACAGACTCATAGTTGCAGAGAATGGTGGTTGCCAGGGGAGAGGAGGTTTAAAGGGATTGGGTGAAAGCGGTGAAGGGATTAGAAAGTACAGATTGGTAGTTACAAAATAGTCATGAGGGTGTAAAGCCCAGCATAAAATGTAGTCAATAATCTTGTAATAAGTATATATGGTGCAGGTGCGTACTGGAAATATTATGAGGAACACTTTGTAAACTATAGGATTATCTAACCAATATGCTGTACACCTGGAACTAATACAAACTAACATTGAATGTAAACTGTAATTAAAAAAAAAAAAATAACAATCCCTGTAACTGGCACCTGGATTTAGAAAGGAATGACACAGTAGTCAAAACATATCAGCTTTGTTACTTAAAAAATTGTTTGGAGACTGTAGCCTAGGTTTGCAAGCAAATTTTTTGCTGATGTTGCTCCCTACAATTAAAATTATCGACTCCAATTAAAGGACTGCCTGCCCTGCTGAGCTCACCACATGGCTGAAAGCAAATGGAAAAATAACATCTCTGAAGACAATTAGACCTCTTAGAGAAGGGCCAGCTTCAAGGCCACCAAACAGACTATAATGTGAATCTCCATGGAATTGCAACTGCCTCTTTCCTGGCCTCAGTACAGCATTCCTTGTCTCCCTCAGAGGCATGTGAGTTCTGAGGTGAAGAGTTCCCTACGAAAAGGCCAGAGAGTTACTCTGGTGTAGTTCCCTCCATATGGAACCATCAGAACAGGAAGGATTGGAGCTGCTCCCTCCAGATTTCACTCGATGTAGCAATTTTTCTTTCACATGATAAATCGTGGGGAGCTTGAAAGAGACTGATTACTAATTTTGAAATTACTTGGGTCTTAGTTTTAACATCCTTCACTCAATTAACAAAGAAGACTTGCAAAGGTACTCAGGGAAAATGGATATAATATTAAAACTACCTGGCAAGTATTCACTGAGTGCCAAAAATTTGCCCAGCATGTAGAGCACTAGTTTCTAGTGATCCCCTAGAATTAGACATAAGCTTTACCACCAAGAAATTGGTAATTCAGTGGTTCAGGCAACAACAGTAAACATAGGGTAATAGTAAGTAATAGAGCGCAGAATATCAGTTGTTATTGAGTGTGACAAACTAAATGCACTGTCAGGCTAGAAGGCAAATGGCATATTGTAGAAAGCCCTGGCCTGGAAGCCAAGAGGACTGGATTCTTATGTAAATCAAACCTGAGGAAAAATCTAGGCAAGCCTCACTTAATCTCTTTACGATTCAATTGACCTGCCTAAATTAAAAATTTACTTTTTCCTAATATCCACCAACATAACCTTGGAATTTCAAAGGTTACAACAAATTAAGTCCCACATATTTTTTTACCCCATATCAAGAGAACAATGCAAGAGAACAATGAAAAGAAAATGTAAACCTGGTAGAAAGGGAATAATGAAATAGACAAAGAAGACTAACCAAAAGAGCAAAGGAGGAAATTCAGTCATAAATACTGCCAAGGCCCAAACGGACATTTGCTAAAAGGACAGTGAAGGGAGGTCAGCCTGTGCTCAGTGCCTTTGCACTTACCCTAGGAAGAGAAAGGCGTGCGTAGCTCTGCAGAACCATGTGTGGGACCCTTCCCTGCAGTGTCCTTTCATTTCGCCAGGCTGAGCTAAATGAATCTCATACACACAGTGTTTGGTACCAGCCTAGAGAACTGCTGCTTTCAACTGACGGGTCCCTCTGACCACAATGGGCACCTGAACAAGAAAGAAGTGACAGGACAGAGAGAGACTGTTTTCATTTTCTCTGTTGTCTCTATCATGCTGTCTATGTTATAGGATGAGGAAATGGGAATTTGGGTTGTTTCTACGGCTAAAGAAAAATAAGGCAGTTTCTTGAAAAACAAACAACAAATTCTGTTTGGGTGAACCTGAGAATCAGTCAGGAGGGGCGGTGGTCCCCTGAAATTGTAGATACAGGTTGAAAGGACTCAACAACTCCCTTACTCGTTTTGAGAGAAATCTCTTGCTTTGCACACCTGTCACCAGCATTCATGGGACTGACTTGGAAAAAAAACAAAAACATGCATGTGCAAATGTGGGCGTTTGAGGGACCCCCCTTTAGGGAGACATTTTAATGTTCTTTTGGTACAAAAGACAAGGAAGTTGGGAGAACTAATTTCCTCTACTTATTTGCTTAGTAAGATTACAGAAATGTAGAGTTTTGAGCTTTTGCTGGACACAGGGAAGAAGAGAAGGGTGGACACAGGAAAGAAGCTGTGATGGGAAACACATTCTGTTAGGGAAGATAAAAACGCTACAGTTAAAAAAATAAGCGAACAGGCTCAGAAAGTGCTGGTGAGAAACGTCCGTGGTGGTCACAGCCTGATTGGGTTAATGACATGCTGATATCTAGGAAGAAACTGAAGGTATTTTAGGTACTCCGTTAGTGTTAGTGTCCTCTCCTCCTGCCAAAGCCTTGAGTGACAGTTTATGTCTCCATGTACAGGTGACAAGGAGAACTAAAGTGACACACTGAGAAATTTCTCAGAGTGCTTGGCATGAAGAAGAATTGAAGCACTTTGTTCTAAAAAATAAAAAGAAGAAAAGAGAAACCACACTTCCCCTTTCTTGCCTGCAGTGTGTTTGTGATCTCTCAGACTCCAGTGCCGAGATCTCATTTGTGACACACTGTTTTTTCTTTAGCTTTGTAAAGAGAACAATGCAAATCATATAGTCAGGAGAATGCACTTAATTAAATGCAATATCCTCAAAATGACATCTCTCTTACATCTCTATTTTGGGTAATGATTTTTGCTCATCTTGAAGTTACATAAATCTTATCCTGTAGCCAGTAAGATATCAAACATTATTGTTGATAGCTCACAAATTGGGATTTGAATTTTATAGCTTGAATATTTGTGTGTGCCGTTCCCATGTAAGTACAGGATACACTCATGTGTACCCATCTGGGTACATGCACTTTAGCAAGGAGGAGGTTAAATTAGCCTGCTGAACTAGCAAATGAAAATTCCTCTCTCCCCAACCTAACAAATGAAATGTCAACCTGAAGCCAGGGATTTTTCGCATGGCTAAATGAACCTATGAGTGCTTATGCATTATTCATGATAGATTCTGGGATTTCTGTGGTTGGCATTGTTGTCAGAAGAAAATGAAAAACATAAATCAAAATGGGCATTAACTTTTTCAATTGATATAGTTGATCCCTTTCTCATTTTTTAAAAATTGTATTACTGACACATGTATCTAATGTGAGCTTTCCTCAAAAGTAATATTTTGAGAGGAATACTTTAGAAAATATTTGATAACAGTATTCATAGATTGAGGTTTATATTTTTCACTTTGGAGCCCTCTCAAATGGCTTTATGAGGTGTTACATGAACAATACAAAATCTAAATTTGTGAAGTCAGGTTTATTTTGTATCCTTGCCTAATAACACATTGAAATTGTATTGGCATTGTCGTATGCTTAGATTAATGCTATTAACTTTAAAAATTTTATTAATGGCTCATTTTGTTGGTTGTTTTCAGACCTAAATATGCAGCTAGCTTCTCTTAACTTGCACTAATAAACCAAGTTAATTACTTCAGTTTTAATAGAGGTATTAAGATTAAACATATTATTTCTATGCTACTAGGTAAATTACGTAAGGTTAGGGTGTATTCAAGTCTATGGAGTCAGTTATGGAGAGAGAGGACCACAAACAAGAAAGTGGAAGTGATAAAATCACTTGTCCATTGGCATAAATCAATGAGAAGGCTGGAAAGTTGTCACATGTTTGATTTTTCTTTAAAACTTAGGCATGAATGTCATTTCCTCAGCTTCCTGGATTTTGGTGTGGAAGCAAAAAAGTAAAGTGAAAAGAGTATGGATGCCGAGGTTTTGAGATTTGGGTTCAAATCTTGGCTCTCCGTTTTACTACTTAGGTTACCTTAAATGACATTTAAAAATCTTTCTGAGTCTTAGTTTCCTCGTCTGCAAAAAGGAACTAATGCTATTTAAATTATACACTTGTGCCCTGGCTGGTGTGGCTCAGTGGATGGGTGCCGGCCTGTGAACCCAAAGGTCCCTGGTTCAATTCCCCAGCCAGGGCTAACCAGGTTGCAAGCCAGGTCTCCAGCCAGGTCTCCAGTTGGAGGCAGGTGAAAGGCAACCATACATTCATTGATAGTTCTCTCCCTTTCTTCCTCCCTCCCTGCCTTTCTCCCTGAAAAATAATTTAAAAATAAATAAATAAAATATATACTTGTAAGAATTATGTAAGATTACGAATTAGAAAAGTGGTCTAATACAGTACAGGTCCTCAGTAATTGCTTTCCTTGGAATGATTTCTTGTCTTGGGGATTTCCAAGGCTCAGCTTCCTTCTTGCCTGACTCCAGTTTGCTTAGCCAACTCTTCCTTTTGTAGCATTAGCTACCCAGGTATCTCCGTACCCCACTAGCTTGCAGTGCAGGGGACCAGGGCTCTGGCTTTATTGTTTCCTTCTGAATATCTGGCACTTAGCACAGTGTCTGATATGTGATATAGTTAATAAGAAAAATAATAAATATTTATTTATTGAATGAATCCACTCAATAAAATTTTTATTTTTGCCTAAGTGAGTTGAGGTGAAGTTTCTGTATTTTTCAAATGATGCAGTCCTGAAACTGAGGAAAACAAAAATTTCCCAAGGAAACGAACAGTTGTTAAAGCTGGAGGAAAGAAGCATAAGGGAGAAGGTAAAGGGAGAAACACAGTTTTGGGGAAGAGAGAACTGAAACATTAGTAAAACATTCAAAAATCTTCCTGTTCATTAAAACAATTGGAGACGCCTGAATATAAGGGATTGCAATGAGCTAGAGCAATAAAAATGACCTGAAGGGCAAAGACAGGTAAGTCAGAGAGCTCTTCACAAACAGCTGGGACAGTAAGTCATAGGCTTCAGAAAGCATGGTCTATTTCTTTTCTTTCTTTTCTTTTTTTTTATGGTAAAATTAGGTTTACCCTCAAAATTGAAAAACAAAACGTCACAGTATCATGGGTTGTAAGGGTGGACACAGGGAGCCGTTGAGGTGGGGGATTGCTATAGTAATAGTGTTTTCAAGTCATGACATTATAAATCTGGAACCATAGCGGGGCAAAATCCAAACTTTAATTTGAGTTGTTGGGGTAAGAGCCTGAAAGCGATACAGCAGGGCAAGAGATGATATAATGGACTTTGAAGTCCCTTGCAATTGCAAAGCTAGATTACAGGATTAAGAAGAAACAGACAGTGATGGGCATCATTACAATATTCGAAGCACATTTGAAAAGTGGAAAGTCTTTAATTTCTCGCTACATTACAAAAAATTGTCTAGGAATCCCTATTATGAGGTCTAAATAAATACTATTTAGTTATTTTATCTAATAGCCCAAATATTGTTCATTATTTGGTAGACTCAGATGAGATACCTACCTCATTGTGTGCATACCTGTCTCATTGTGTGCCCACCACCCATTACTATAATTTACCTCTTTTCTTCCTCCATCCATGCGATTGCAACTATATTTGCATCAGGTGCATATGACCCTTTGGCCATATTTATTCCAGGGCTGGACCTTTGCCCAAAGGGGAAAACCAGTTTCTATATTTGAGAATGATTGCTAAAAGCAGCTGGAGATGTGTGGGATCATTTTATGTGAATGGGGTAAACAGGAGAAGCTGGATGACAGGGAGACGGAGAGACAAAGCAGAGAGGAAGAGAAAGAATTGGGAGCAAAGGAAGATGAAGCATATGGGAAGAAAGAAGTAGAAATAAGTATAAAAAAGACCCCCTGAGCTGTCCCAGTTCCAGCTCTACCATGGCACCTTGCTTCATCCTTTCCCTTAGACTCTGGATAATAATACTTCATATCATTCCAGTAAATCCTGGCTTTTCCATTTGTTGCTAGCACAGCGAATGCCAACATTTATTCTTTCAATTATTTGTCCCGTAAACATTAATGAAGCTTTTATGCGTGTAAGCATTTTGCTTTCCCTGGGAGCAGAGATTCTTGCCTGCAGAAGTACTGGCACTCTGAAAGGAAAAGAAAGGTCTCTTTGGGGGTGCTATGTGGGAGGCATTAATTCATAGACTTCAGAGAGCATGGTCTGTGTTTGTGACTAATCAGAAATTGAAGAAGAAGCAATACTCCTGTTTTCTTATATATTATCCAATTAGTGGATGATTAGTCTGAAGTATGGTTTATCATCTAAGAGGAGAGAGCATATTTAATTTGCTGCCAGAGGCAATGATTGAAAGAATGACTTGGAGCAATAAATCATTAACAACACATTTTACTTTTCAAGAGCTAGAAAGCATCACTGAACAGCAGGTGTCATGTAAGAATAGTGAAAGACAAGACTGAAAAATAGAGTACCTTCTGTAATAGGCTTTACTGGGTTTGAATTTTATTTAAGCAGTGTCAAACTATGTAAATAATTATAGAGTAAAAACATCTAAGGCTGGTTAGGTCAGAATTTCTCATGGAACACAAGCCTTGGGACTAAAAAATGTGGTTAGAGGTTTTACATTTTCTTTGAATCTCATTAATGAGGCCAATAACTTGTGGTTAGTGTGCCTGTGTCTTCCATTCATTTTCTCTGGAGACTAATTTCAAGAAAGAAAAGAGGGCACATAATGAAAGAACCCAGCTGTTAGATCAATACAGTGGTGGCCTGCAAGGCATTGTTTTTTTTCAAATAGTTGGGAGGTTAATATATGGTTTCGAAAATAGAGTTGTTAGAGACTTCAAAGTGAGTTGTGTTATTTAACTATATTAATTTTCAGCATTTATTCCTTATTGTTTAAAATTAAGATAAAAGATGTAATTTTGTCAAAGTAAAACCCAGAAGGGGAGAGATTTACACAAAACTGGGGACAAGGGAGACAGCTAGACTAAACTTATATTTGTGAATGAAAAATTTTAAAAAGATGAAAAAAAAAAAAAAAACCAGTAAGAATAAAAATGACGCATTAGCCAGAAATAGGGCAGGACTGCAGAGACAATATAAGTGCCCATTTGTAATTTGCCATCATTGATTTAAGTCAATGAGCTTGTTGGCACAATTTCTCCCATTAAGGTTTATCTTCTTGAGTGCTGATAGGAATATAGAGGTTTTTCAAAGAGAAGAAACTCCAGAAAAAAGGGGTTTAAGGGAGAGGAGAGTGGTTTTAAGGATTTGTAATGAAAATGTTGGCCTAAAAAAATTCTAATCTGTACAGAGAGAAGTGGAAGTAAAAAGAAGATGGTACAAGAGGATAGTGATTAATTGTTAGAGTTAATGTATTAGGAGTCTCATGAGATTAAAGATTAAAGGAGAGAGAGAGAGAGAGAGAGGCCATGAGATGAAATGGTAGGAGGAAGTCATTTGAGAGTAGAATGTTCAAAAAGATTTTGAACTTTTGATGATGAAATTGTTCATTATAACATGGCCTAAATTATAGAGAGGGTAGCTGTTTTGCAGTGAAGGAAATATTGGAAGAGATGAAAAAAAAACAAAGGTCAGAAACTAAGAGACCAAAGTATGAGATATGAGTTAGTGTGGATAAATAGCATAAACTTCAAAGAAGTAGGGCTTTACTTTTTCTATCTTCCTTTCTCCTGGTTACCCCTCCCTCCTGCTGTCGGTTCCTTCCTTCCTTCCTTCCTTCCTTTCTCTTTTTCCCTGTTAGATGGTAGAAACTTGGCTTGGCTTTGGAAGTATTACCTGAAAATAACACAATTTGCATTAGAAGAAAAATAATGAAGTTAATAATATAGTAACTAACAGGATAAATCAATTAAAACAAAAAATTTTAAAGACTGTAAAACATTAAAATAACTGATGTGAAAATATAAATAATAGAAAAAATGGTAAATAAAAATAGAAATGGTGGATTTATTACTAAAAAGGATATTTGTAGAAACAACATCATCATCATTAAGTGATATTCATTTGGAGGTAAGAGATAATGAGGTTACTTAATATTAAGTCCTACCAATGATCAGATTCCCTATATCTGTAGGCTATATTGTTAACATTACTTATGGATTTATTATTAATATCATTGGTAAAATAATTTTGAGGCTTTTCTTTGTGTGTTGTAGAATACAGCAAATAAACAGATGTTTTGATGTTATTAGGAACTAGAATTTTTTTTCACTGTCAGGAAAAGAATATATGGATTTAAAGGAATATAAGAGAGAAGCACTTTCTAATTTTGATTTTGAATTTAAAATGTTAACATGATCTTATGATTTTTAAGACATATATTTTGTAATTCCTTTTCTTCATAAAAAAGGGCCTAAAATGAAACCCTGACAGCAGTTAGCACACCTATTGCCCAGATCCTGGTTTCTGAATGTATTTCCACATGAAAAAAAACAAGAACTTCTTAAGAGAAGTGGCTGATTATAGGCCTAAAACAGAAAAGTACATGGAGAGACAGATATCTTGTGCCTGAAAGAGCCCAGATGCAAATGAGGTTATATATAAAATTACAGAGACCCAGTTGGAATGGTCCCCCACTTGATAAATTTGATAATTTGAGCACCCAAAGAGAATAATAACAGTAATTATTATGCATTGAATAACAAAGAAAAATCCATTATTCTTAGTGCACAAAAGTACAAACCACAAAGGCTAAGAAATGAGCTCATTAAACCTAAGTGCCTCTGTAAATCAAAAGACACTATAAAAGGAAGGAAATGACAAGCTTCAAAGTGGATGATATTTGCTTCATGTACAACTGACAAATAATTGGTGCCTCAAATGTATTTTACGTATTAATAAGATAAACAACCCAATAGTAAACTTACTGAGTTATGCAAAGGTAGTTCAGAAACAAGAAAGTACAAATGGTCCCTGAGTATGTGAAAAGAGTTTTAATATTGTAGTGAAATAGTGAAATATAAATTAAAGCCATACTGACTGATGACCTCATACTGACCAGATGGGCCAAAATGAGATTCTGACAGCACAAAGTGTTTTTGAGAAAATGAAACAATGATATTCCACACCTACCTCTCATTGGAATTTGAATGTGTTCCTTTGGAAAGCTGTTTGAAATGACCTACTAAAGTAATAAATTCCCTGTGATTCAGCAAGAATCCTGATGTGTGCAACATTATTTGTGGATGCCAAAAATGGAAAAAGGCAACACTAGAACAGGTAAACACATTTTGTTTCATAATGGAGAATGGAGCAACAGGAAAATGAAATAACTGGATCTACAGGATCAATATATTTGAATTTCATTAATAGATGGGAGTGAAAGAGGCACAAAAAATGCATGCAGTTGATTGATTCCATTTAAGTAAAGAACAGACCATGAAATGGTATGTTATTTGATGTTTCACGCATAGATAATAATGCAAGTACATGGTAATATCAAACATTATAAATATAAAATCAAGATTGTTGAGAAAGAGGATGGAACTGAGCTGGGGTTTATAGGACACTTTAGACATCATGGCGTTTTATATTACATATATAGTACAAGTATGTGTATACATGTATTTTTTTCCATTTCCCTATTTTATTTTATTTTAAAAATAATTTTAAATTTAATTGTGTTGTTGTTGTATTACATCCATCCCTTTTTTACTCCCCTCTGTCCCCTTCCCCACCCACCCACTCCCCCCAAAAGTCAGTCCACTTGTTGTCCATGTCCATGGTTCTTCCATACTAGTTCCTTGACTAAACTGCTCCCTTCTTTGCCTCCTCCTCCCCTCTCCCCACTCCCCCTTGCCCACTGAAGGGTCTATTCATTGTATTCATGTATCTGGTTCTGTTTTGCTTGTTTGTTTGTTTTGTTCATTACTGTCCTGTAATAGGTGAGATCATATGGTATTAGTATTTCACTGAATGGCTTATTTCACTAAGCATAATACTTTCTGGTTCCCTCCATGTTATTGCAAAGGGTAGGAGTTCCTTTCTTTCTGCTGTGTAGTATTCCATTGTGTAAATGTACCGAAGTTTTTTGATCCATTCATCCACTGATGGGCACTTAGGCTGTTTCTAGCATTTGGCTATTGTAAATAGCGCTGCTATGAACATAGGGGTACATAGGATCTTATGAATTGGTGTTTCAGGATTCTTTGGGTATAGTCCTAGTAGTGGAATTGCTGGATCAAAAGGCAGTTCCATTTTTAGTTTTTTAAGGAAACTCCATACTGTTTTCCATAGTGGCTGCACCAGCCTACATTCCCACCAGCAGTGCACCAGGATTCCCTTTTCCCCACATCCTTGCCAACACATGTTTATAGATGATTGCCATTCTGACAGGTGTGAGGTGGTATCTTATTGTATTTTAATTTGCATCTTTCTGATGACTAGTGATGTTGAGCATTCTTTCAGATGCCTTTGGGCCCTTTGTATGTCTTCCTCAGAGAGTTGTCTGTTCGGGTCCTTTGCCCATTTTTTTAATTTGGGCTGTCTGTCTCCCTGGTGTTGAGTCTCAAAAGTTGTTTAAATATTTTGGATACATTTGGTTCCCTTTTAATTTTGCTGGTATTTTCTTTAGCTGAACGGAAACTTTTCAGTTTGATATAATCCCATTTATTTATTCGTTCTTTTATTTCCTTTGCCCTTGGAGAAGTATCAGTAAACATATTTCTGTGTAGGATATCTACAATTTTACTGCCTATATTTTTCTCCAGGACCTTTATGGTGGCACTGCTTATGTTTAAATCCTTTATCCATCTTGAGTTTATTCTGGTGTATGGTGTAAGTTGGTGGTCTAGTTTTATTTTTTTGCATGTTGCTGTCCAATTCCCCCAACACCACTTATTGAAGAGACTGTTTTTACTCCATTTTATGTTCCTTCCCCCTTTGTCAAATATTAATGGACCATAGAGTCCTGGATTTATTTCTGGGTTCTGTATTCTGTTCCATTGATCTATATATCTATTTTTATGCCAGTACCAGACTGTTTGATTACAGTAGCCTTGTAGTTCAGTTTGATGTCCGGTATTGTGATTCCTCCTACTTTGTTCTTTTTTCTCAAGATTGCTGAGGCTATTGGTGGGTGTTTTTGGCTCCATATAAAATTTTGAAGTATTTTTCTATCTCTGTGAAGTGTGTCATTGGTATTTTAATTGGGATTGCATTGAATCTATAGATTGCTTTGCGTAGTATGGACATTTTAATGATGTTAATTTTTCCCATCCATGAACATGGTATATGCTTCCATTTATTTGTTTCTTCCTTGATTTCTTTCTTCATTGTTCTGTAGTTTTCTGAGTACAGGTCTTTTATCTCCTTGGTTAAGTTTATTCCTAAGTATTTTATTTTTCTTGTTGCTATGGTAAATGGGATTTGTTTTCCAGCTTCTGTCTCTGATGTTTCATTTCATTTTGTCTGAAATAAGTATTGCTACTCCAGCCTTTTTGTCATGTCCATTTGCTTGATATATATATTTTCCATCCCTTCACTCTCAATCTGTGTCAATCTTTTGTTCTGAGGTGTGTCTTTTGAAGACAGCATATATGTGGGTCATTTTCCTTATCCATTTAGCTACCTTATGTCTTTTGATTGGTGCATTTAATCCATTTACAATTAATGTTATTATTGATTGATACTTATTTATTGCCATTTTTTCCCTTTGTTTCTGTGTTCCTCTCTGTGTCTCTCTGTTTCTTCATTTTTTTAAAGCAAACCCTTTAGCATTTCTTGCAATGTGAGTTTGGTAGAGATGTATACTTTTAGTGTTCTTTTATCAGGAAAGCTCCTTATTTCTCCTTCCATTTTGAATGAGAGCCTTTCTGGGTAGAGTATTCTTGGTTTCAGGCCTTTGTTTCCCATTATTTGGAATATTTTTTGCCATTCCCTTCTGGCTTGTATTGTTTCTCTTGAATAATCATTTGATAGCCTTATTGGAGCCCCCTTATATGTTATTTGCTGTTTCTCTCTTGATGCTTTTAGGAGTCTCTCTTTATCTTTGAAATTTGCCATTTTAATTATAATGTGTCTTGAAGTGGGTCTGTTTGGAATCATCCTCATTGGGACCCTCTGTACTTCCTGAACTTGAGTAATGTTTTCACTCATCATTTGGGGCCTTTTCTATCATTATTTTTTTGAACAGGTTTTCCATTCCTTGTTTCTTCTCTCCTTCTGGTATCCCTATGATACGAATATTATTACATTTCATATTGTCCTGCAGCTCTCTTAAAATTCTTCATTCTTGTTCAACCCTTTTTCATTCTGTTGCACTGTCTTGGAATATTTTTCTACATTGTCTTCCAGCTTGCTGATCTGATCCTCTGCTTCCTCTAGCCTGCTATTGATTCCTCCTAATGTATTCTTTAATTCAAAAATTGTATTCTTCATTTCTTCCTGGCTCTTACTGATAGTTTCTATGTCCTTTTTAATGCTGGTGTAGTTCTCAGTAAGTTCCTTGTACCTTCCCTGGAGTTCTTCATAGTTCTCCTGGAGTTGTTTGCAGTTTTCTTTGAGCTGGCTAAGCTCATTGAGCTTCTCTATCATCGTTATTTTGAATCCCATATCTGATAGTTTGCTTACCTCTGTTTTGTTTAGTGATCTTTCTGGGGATTCCTCCTTTCCTTTTGGTGATGGACTATTTCTTTTTCTCCCTGTTTTTAGGTTTTGTTGTAATTCAATCAGACTGTGATCAGGCTAAGGAACTGCTAGGCTGGAATGATTGATTTAGTTGTAATCCTATTGGTCTATGATCTTCAGCCAGGCTCAGATGCAGCTTGGGCTGACAGACTGATTCAGTTGGAAATCAATAAATCAGCTACCAAACTCAGGCCTTATTGGGCTAGACAGAGAGTTTCATTTGTAATCCAATGGATCAGCCACCAGTTCAGGTGCAGCCTGGTGGGGCAGATTCATATGTAAATCAATCTGTGATCAGCCACCAGGCTCAGGCGCCACTGGGCTAGTCAGCAAGATCCAATTGTAATCCAAAGAATCTGTATTTGGCCACCAGATTCAAAAGCTGCTGGGCTAGACAGCAAGGTACAATTGTAATCCAATGAATCTGTGATCAGCCACCAGGCCCAGAGGCCTGCAGGTGGGAGAAACCAACTCAGTTGTGAACCAGTGAATCCAGGATCAGTCATCTGGCTGTTGCCACTGTGTGGGGCTGACTGACTGCCCCAGCTGTAAGTCAGAGAATTTGTAATCAGCCGCCAGGCCCAGTCTCTGTGGAGTGAGAAGGACTGAGTCAGTTGCAAAGCGATGAATCCATGATCAGCACCAGGCTCACTTGCCACTGTGTGAGGCTGAATGACCCAGCTGTAAGTCAGAGAGTTTGCGATCAGCCACCAGGCCCAGGCGCTGCTGGGTGAGAAATACCTCTTCAGGTGCCAACTATTGTATCTATGCTCACACAGGGCAGGGCAGGAGAGGGTTATTTAGATGTAAACCAAAGAATTGTGATCAGGCACCAGCTCAGGCGCCACTGGGCGGGGCAGATTGCTTCCAGTGGGCGGAGCTATGAGGACCCCCATAGGGAAGCCGCTGGGCACAGCGCAGTCCGCAGTCCACAGGAGGTGCGGGCGATGAGTCAGCACTGGGACACCCCCTCGCCCCCCGACACCTCCCCACTTCTCTCCTCCAAGCCACCGCTGCAAACTCTCCCCATGTGTCTCTAGTCCTCTCTGCCCTCCCTCCGCTGGAGCCCAGGGTAGGTGGGTGCCGGTGTATTTTCACTGTGGTCACCCTAGTAGTTCTCTGTCTCCAGCGCTCTCTCAGGCTAGTAAACTCCACAGTTTCCCACCCTTCTCAGCTGGATGCTGCTCTGCTCTCTGCCGTGTTGCTGTAGCTGGGACACCAGCTGGGGGACCAGAACCCCCCTTCTCAGGTGAAGCTCCTGGCTCCTTCTGCTGCTGCCTCCGGTGGGGGCCCAGCCAGCCCTTTCAAGGTTCCGCGATTCCTACGAGTCACGTTGTGATGCAGCGGCCTCTTCTGCTCTGTCCCTGGTTATAGGACTTCTTTCCAGCTGGTGTTCTGTTGGTAACTCCAGCTGACTTTTCCTCCAAAATATAATTCCAGATGTGACCTGGGAGGAGATTGGTGCAGCTCCACTTGCTCCTCCGCCATCTGGCCAGAACCCTCATTTCCAATATATGTATTTCTTAGCCTAGGTAATGAATACATGTCTGCTTCTTGTACACCAAGTGAAAACAATTCTACTGTTTATTTTACCAAAGAAAAAAACCACTGGCCACTTTACTTTCCACTTTCAATATGCTTCCTTAATTGTAAATTTTAAAAACTAAGTTATGATCACATTTATTGATTTTTTGATATTGATACTTTTTGGTGCATAAAATGTCATGTCAATTTTTCCTAATTGATCTTATTCCTTCTATTTACAGTCAGACAAATTGGTGACTGAAGATGAAAAGTCAGTTCTAGTTCTTAGAAAACCTTGTAAGTACTTAAAAAACATAGCAGTTGTATTATTTAAAAATAAATTACTTTTAAAAATCTTAAAAACAATGTATGACCCTTGTCAGTAAGTTAAAGTTGCCATATATATATATTCTTTTATTTTCATATATTTAATTTTTTAAGGTTTTAGTAAGATATAATTGATACACAAAAATTATATACAATGTATAGATTTAGACATATTCATACACTCATGAGATCTATCATTACAGTCAAGTTTATAAGTATATCCATTACCTCCAAAATTTTTCTTGTGTTCTTTTGCAAATTCATGAATGCATATATGTGTGTGTATGGGTTCGTGGTAAAAACATGTAATAAAATCTATCCTATCAACATATTTTGAAGTGCACAATACCACATTATTAACTATAGATATGATGTAAAACAGATTGTTAGCACTTATTTTTCTTACATAACCGAAAATTTATAACCACTGTGCAACAGTTCCCCATTTTTCCCTACCCCTAGTCCCAGGCAACTACAATTTTATTCTCTGCTTCTGTGAGTTTGACTGTTTTAGATACCTCATAGAAATGGAGCATTCAGTATTTGTCCTCTATGACTGGCTTATTTCCCATAGTATAATGCCCTCCAGATTCATCCAAGTTGTGGCAAATGGCAAGATTCGCCCCGCTCCCTTTAAAGAAAAAGGCTGAATAATATCCTATTATATGTGCACAACACATTTTTGAAATTCTGTCAATGGATATTTGTGTTGTTTCTAAATCTTGGCTATTGTGAATAAGGCAATAAATATGCAGAGCAAAGCCACAGTGAGATGTCTGTTAGGATGGCTATTAGTTAAAAAACAAAAAACAAATGTTGGCAATGATGTGAAGAAATTGAAACCCTTATATACTGTGAAAACATAGAATGGTGCATCTACTATGAAAAATAGTATGGAAGTTCTCCAGAAACTTTTAAAAATGGAGCCACCATAAGCTCCAGTGATTCCACTTCTGGGTATATATCCAAAATAATTAGAATCAGGTCTTGAAGAGACATCTGGACCATTATACTCACATTCTTCTTCTTCTTCTTTTTTCTTTCTATACTCACATTCTTAATTTGGCAAAGTTTCTTTCCCACACGAAATAAGTAAATCACCTCCACACATTGCTCAGTGATTAACTAGTACTAATTGGAGTCTAATTAATGATATTTTATTGTATTCTAGATTTTCTTTAATAGCTGATAAAGATAAAGATTAAAAATTACTGAATTTATTATTGAATTATTATAGAGACATATACTTGAAACTTTTTTCTTTTTAAATTAGGTACTCCAGACTAAGGCATAAAATTTATATCAAATATATAACTATAAAAACTATCTCAACTTGTATTTTTTTTTTTTAAAGATTTTATTTCATTATTTTTAGAAAGAGGGGAAGGGAGAGAGGCAGAGAGGGAGAGAGACATTAATGTATGGTTGCTTTTCACCTGCCTCCAGCCACAGACCTGACTGGAGACCTGGTTTGCAACCTGGTTATGTGCCCTGGCTGGGGAATTGAACCTGCGACCTTTGGGTTCGCAGGCCGGCACCTTATCCACTGTGCTACCAGCCAGGGCCTCAACTTGTATTTTTTAAAGTAAGAAATACCTAGGTAATTCTGTACAGTCTAAGTAAACAACTCACGACACTCACTGGCTCATATTTGTAAGAGAAAAAAAGCATTCATATTTAAGGTAATAATAAAATATTATAGAAGAAAATAAGTTTAGGATCAAAAATAAGTTTACTCTCCTCATTTAATAGGTGCAAAGAAAGACTGAGAGAAGTTAAATTATTTGACTTTGATTTCAAAGCTGGTGTCTAATATTAATCATATATTGTACATATATAATAGTTGAAGGCCACATACCCCCTGCGTTGTACTCACAGGCGAGTACAGGCAGCTCACAATCATGGTATTGGGAAGTGTCAGAAACAGTGCTCAAAAGAAGGCCATTTAACTCTGCGTTTAGTACTTTTGCAAGTCCACCCCCACTGCTTCAGGACTAGATTGAGGTTCTCAGCTGGCTTGTTGGAATGCCAAGGTTTATTCCTGGAATGAACCAAGGCACAGGGCGCTCAGAAACAGACCCTGGTGTGTGGCTACCTTGGTCACACCTTAATTGCACCTGTCTATGAGCTGAGGAACAGGCCAGTTGTTATTGAGGACTTGAGTTGATAACCAGGCACTTATTAAGTTCATATTATGAGCTAGGAGCTTTACCTACTATCTGATTTCATTTTCAGAACATCTGAAAGGTAGATGTTTTCCTATTTCATCACCATGGAAGTGAGGAGGCTCAGATGGTTAGGCAATTTTCCAGTCCACCTGACCAGGAATGAATAGAGCTGCCCCACTCTGACATTCGGGCTCTCCGCTTTGCACTCCCAGCTTTATTGGAGATGCTCCAGAATGGTGTCCTTCCCTTAAAAGGATTTAGGATAAAAAAATGGGTTTTTTTTTTCTGTTGTTTGTTTCATTCTTGTTTTATGTATGAAGTCCCTTTTCAGGATAAAGGCAGAGGCCAGAAGTCTGAGGAATGGTTCAGGTCAGTTATCAGAACAGGACTTTGGGATTTGGATGATGAAGTCCTGTGCTGTTAGAAAAAATTAAAACTCTGTCTGGAATCATTGCCATTTGACCATTTTGTGGTGAAACAAGTGCTTGGAGTTCCATGTGAAAGCTACACTGTGGGAGAAGGGAGGACAGGAGAAGGGAAGTAGGGAGGAAGAGTGGGAAATTCTTGAGATGTGAGGGGAAGGAGAGAATAAAAAAAGCTTAGTAGGTGCCTACTTGAAAAGTATTTACAATTCTATTTTTTAATTTTGTATTTTATTTTTTAAATTTGTATTGAATTTATTGGGGTGACATTTGTTAATAAAATTATACAGGTTTCAGGTATGCAGTTCTATAATGCAGTATGTGTATATTGTATTATGTGGTCACCACCCCAAGTCTAGTCAACTTCCATCATCATTTATCCCCCTTCACCCCCTACCTCCTACCACCCCCTTTCTATATCACAAAGGAAGTGCCTATAAACTTTCCCTAATAAATCTATTAACTAATTAATTTTTAAAATAAAGATCTAGAAAGTATCATACATTAAGTGTATGTTTCATTTCCCTTTATCAAATTGATTCACCAAATGATAAAGGAAATTAAAATTTTTTCTACAAAGTTCAATATTTATTTATAAATCAAATAATTTATAAATGAGACTGTAGAGAAGCATGTTAGATTAACATATGATCGTTTTAAATTATATTGCAGCAGGATGTGGAACTGAATTTTTCATCTTGTACTTTTAGAATAACTGTCCCCAGGTTGAAAGCACTGATGGTGGAAATGGCTAAAGACACCCACATTCTGACCAGGGGTGATGCTGGACATATCTACGCAGGTCTTGTCAAGAGGCAGCCCAAACTGTTTCTGGGGTCATGACTCCAACTTAAATCTCCAGCTTCTATCAGAGAAGGCTATAGATCATTTTGGAGAATTTTTAAAGGGAATTCATTTAAGCCAAAACACTAGGGAGCTGATTTTCTCCCTTTCCTATGGAAAGGAAGAGGGAAGGGCTTCATTCAGCTTTCCCACCTTAAGTCACATACAGGGTGGACAGTGGCAAGAGAATCCTCGGCTGGGTGCTGTCTGTAATGAGGGGCTGCTGGCATCTCACTCCTCAGTGGAGTTTGGTGAACAGTAATGGAGAGGCCTGTCTGGTGCCATGGGGAGGAGGGGGAGGTTCTTGGTAGAAAGAACCTGGTGTGTTTTCCAGAGATTAGAGGTGTGTGTGAGCAGAGAGCCTCATGTCTGCTTCTCCCTTGGGGATTTCTGAAGGCAGCTTGATAAGTCCTCATGGGCAACTCTAGGTGGTCACTCTTGCCCTTAATTTAAAAGTGGGGATGGGTCAATTAAATGGCTACTGGTTCTTCTGTCCTTTGTTCAAAAAGACATTTGACCCAAAATTTGTACCACAGAGTATATGTGTGTTCATGTTTATGCATGCATGTGCTTATTGTTTATGCACCTCTTGGTGGGAAAAGCAAATACAAGTAAAACTGAGTCGTTTGATAGGAATGCCTTCTACCTATGCAAAGATTAATGTTCACCTAGAATTAAATATTCGAAAACCTGACTCGCTATTTATTAAACCCAAATCTCAACAAAACATCTGAAATAACAAGGCTCAACACTGTTAACCGATCGGTCAGGTAGGAATATCAAAGATAAGATCAGTTCAGTTGATATGCTTCCTGGTTCCCAGGCTGATTATGTGAAGGACGGAAATGACAACAGCACATACCAAAGCCGAAGCTGTGGGGAGCTGGGTTGATGCCATCAGTCTCACTTGAAACTAGCAAAATGGAATAGCAGGAGGATACTTCAAACACAGAGCCAGCTAACTGAGGCCTGGAAGTGACAGCTCCAGGCATCATGAACAGGATGGCAGCTCTTGGGGTTATCCTGGCTCCTTGAACTGACTCAAGCAAAGACAATATCACTAGCGGAGGGTGTGTGCTCCCCATGATCAGTGGCTGCTGCTGGCTCAGGGGCGACAAAGAAGAGACTGTACTGCACACGTCAGCTTTACAGAGAAATTCGAACATACATGAGAGAATCACATGGCGGGGAATTCGAGGTTGAAAGGCTCTATCTGTGTTACCGCATTCTTTTATTGACATCGTATCATTTCATTTCTATGAGGTTGTTTCATTTTGCCAATGAGAGGAGTGAGGTCAGCAAGGGAAAAGCCTTGTCCAGTTAGCATTCTCTCATTCTAATCCCTAAAGATAAAAGGCAGCAGTTTAAGGTACAGAGCAAACACTAAACCATTGATTTGTACTGGTGGCTGGATAATCCAAAGGGAAAAAGGCAGGAAGAACAAATCCCAGGACAGTGGTCATTTGGTTTTGGTGAATGGAACATTCATTCAAAGAGGTTCTGGCAGGAAAGGTGCTGGTTATCATAAGACAGGGGCATTTCTTGTTATCGCCATCTGAAGTGCAGGTAGGTGTCATCGCAACAATGAAAGTCAGTGTGCAGAATTCTCTATTTTCTCTCTTGGCCATAATGTACTTCCCTCTGTCCTCCTGTTCCGTTTTAGAATTTGTAGACTAGCGGTTTTACCAAGATTACATCTGATTTCCTGTAAAATTGACTTGTGTGTGGCTCTGGCTTGACCTAGCTCCACATGAAATTATGTCCTGAACCCTTAGACTCATTCAGTCTTTGTGTGTCATAGTTCACATTTTTGACATGCTGAAAATCTGATTGGCAAAGCAAATAATATGTGTGGATTTCCACTGTTTTATGTGTCCACCTCACATTTTAACATTCGTGTCCAGTGGAATAGAATCATTTGGTCTTGACCTGGGAACCAAGCATTTATTTATTTTTATTTTTTAATTAAAAAAATATTATTTCCAGAGAGAGGGGAAAGGAAATAGGCAGAGATGGAGAGAAACATCAATGTATGGTTGCCTTTCACCTGCCTCCAGCTATGGACCTGGCTGGAGACCTGATTTGCAACCTGGTTATGTTGCCCTGGCTGGAAATTGAACCAGCAAACTTTGGGTTTGCAGGTTGGCACCTTATCCACTGTGCCATCAGCAAGAGTTTCAAGCATTTGAAAGATGTGTGAGGACAACTTCAAAAAACAACATGTTGCTGATAGCAAATATTCATTGCCCAACTTCTTGAATTAAACTATTTAGTTCATATATAACTAAAATTTTACTATGAATTTTAATGATAGATAAATTGTCTAGAGATTAACTTAGCATGATTTCAAATGTGTGATTTTATATCACCTGCTAAAATAATACAGATATACCTGAGGACTGAGCTAGCCACCCTTAATGGATGGCAGCTCAAGAAGACAGGTATTTTATTTTGCATTTCCGGGAGGAAATAAGCTAGTAGGATGCCAACAATAAGGATATTCTGCAAAAAGTGGTGAGTATATCTAGACTGGGGTACCAGTCATGGTGACAAGGAATCTGGAAATAGGTAATATGTGGACAGCCACTCATTTATTTTAAAACTTGTTTTTTTTTAAGTAAAACTTTCTCATGAAACTTATATGCCAGCCATTGTAGTAGGTTATCAAAGTAAAGTCTAGAAGATATTTTCCATGCTTTTATTCCAAATGGGATGACTAAGTTTTAGCCTCTAGGAATAAAAATATGGTATATACAACCCTAGGTCGAGGATTTCATGGTAAGTTGATTATTCTCACAGGAATGGTTGGGAGTAAGCTTGGAGTCCTAGTTGAGTCTAGAGGACCTGAAAGTAATGTCATCAGAGTGCACTTTGGTCAGTGAAATGGGGTTGCAAATGAAACCTAGGAGCATAGATAGATACAGTTACATTTTAGGTTTACTAACCATCTGGGTTTTCTTGAACACAGATTCTAGTGATTAAATCAAGAAGTTCTCAGGCAATCCAGGGTGAGTTAGTCACCTTAGAATGTGAATCTAAACCTCCTAAATATGGATTCTGAATTGCTTAATATTCTTTAACTAAATATTCAATCTTCACCAGAGCCTGGGATGGTTTATTTAAGTTTCAGGTAAAATTGAGTTGATATTTGTTTATTTCAGAATTAGGACTTTTATCAAAAATGTAAACAGTTCAGAGTTCCACTGCCTCCCTGGAGTGGAAACCTGCCCGAAGGAGCAAAAAATTGGGGTAGCCCGCAGAATTCAAGGAAGAATCGAACAACATTGTGTCAGGTTGAAACTGATAATTACTCTAAATATCTATTCTCTCTTCCTCTCTCTTAGTAATTGAACAATTCCTTCTCCAATTGCACATGTCCAGCTAGAGTCTTTATTTCCCATGTATTGCCCCACTCTTTCTCCTCACGGCCCGATGTAGAGTTTTAGCCAAGTTCTATAGTGGAGCAATATGGTATGTGCTAGATTTTACCATATACACCATGACAATTATCTAGGGGATGAAGGAGCAAAGGATAGAAGGAATCTTTTTCTACGTATAACTTGGAGGAACAGAATCTTCTTTTTGCTCTGTTGCTTGCCTGCAGCTAGACTACTATATTAGAAAGAAAGAAAATGCTATCTTGTTTGAGACGCTGGATTTTTGTTTCTCTTTGGTATAGAAGTTCTGTCTACACACTAACTAAAACACTGCGGTAATAGAGAAGCCGGGAAAGTTCTAGGAGCCTCCAGAATTGGAACTGGAGCATGAGTGCCTGCCTCCACGTTGCAGGCAGCCTGGCATTGGTAGCTTCAAGTTGGCGGATCCCAACTTTGACATTCTTTTCATTGTTTCTAAAAATTATGATATTGGGTTCTGACTGGCCCATTGTGTACCACACAGCCATTTCCGATACCAATCATTGTGACCAAGAAAATGAGATTCTGGAATTGGCCCAGTTTAGGTCAGATTCTTATTATTCGATCCACTGCTTTAGCTAGGTTATGTAAAAATATGATATTTACATTGAATCTTCATGGTGAAGGAGTTTCAGGAGGATCAGGTCCTCAAACCACAGAAACCATCAACCAAAACCATTCGATTTTCAAAGACCTAATATGGTCACTTTCCAAGTGCCTGAAATAACTGTAAACTGGCTACTTGCATCCTATGGAATTAACCTCCCAGATCAAAGAAAGAAATATGAGTATATTTTCAGGCAGAAACTGATTAAAACATTTTCATAGTTTTTAATTATGTCCCTGGTCATTCAGAGATCACCAAAACTTTATCTCTCGATTAACTTAATCTATGATATTCAGAGAAATACTTGAGAAGACCTTATGGTTTATTTATCATTTGTACATTCTTAGTGACTGAATGTGACAATCATTGGTTAAAAAAGCTGGACAGAAACTCTCAATATAAAAGATATCCATGAACTTTAAAATAATAATCCACAAGATTCTAGTAGAATAACTGGGAGAAAACCTGATCGAAAGTATCAGGGTTAATACCTCTGTGTTTTACAGAGGTATTTTTCTGTAAAAGTGTTTTTTTCTATCCTCATCCAAGGACAAGCTTACTGATTTCAGAGAGAGGGGAAGGGAAGGAGAGAGAGAGGAAGAGAAACATCAGTCAGTTGCCACTCACATGCGCCCCAACTGGGGACTGGTCCTGCAACTCAAGCATGTGCCCTGACTGGGAATCAAACTCACAGCCCTTCAGTGTATGGGATTATGCTCCAACCAACTGAGCCACTCCAGCCAGGGCCGATACCTAAGTGCTTTGTTGACTAGCAGTTGTGCTGGGGTACACTCACTGCCCTTTTAAGCATCCGGTTTTGACTGTGGATGGATCAGCCTTGGAGCTGAACGATGAATTAAAATTCCCAAACTCTTCACATAAATTATCTGATGCTTCTGTAGAGCCAGCAATCACTTTCCTAATAAGGCTGTAATTATTAAAACATACATTTACCTTATTTAAAGACATATAAAGGGTACACTTCAAAATGTACTTTATAACATTGAAACTTGATAATATGCCACTCCTGCTTAGAATAGACCCCAAATTGACAACCAAAAAAAAAAACTGGCTGTAACATGCATAACTGATAGATGACCTACATTTTTTGAGCTTCTTATCTCTATTTTGTCATGAAATAACACCTAGAAATGATCCAGGATAATGTGTGCATCTTTTGTGGAGTAGTTTGGGAAAAATTGAATCTGACACAAATAAAAAAAAAAAACTGTGCTTCCCAGTTTTATGCTGAGAGCATTAGTGAATGTGGATTCAAAAAGCCGTCATCAGAAATCATTCTGTGATACAGTGTGAAGGGTAATAATGTAGGAACTAATGTTAGGTCCCATCCTGGCTCTAAGAAGATTAGTGGAAGGAGACTGTTCTCCTATTAAAGGGTTTACAAATTGTGAGTCACAGATACTAGTGCAGAGGCAACTTGCTAACCTAAGGATAGTGGAAAGACTGGTAAAACCACTTATGTACAGGGAAAAGGGATGACATTTTTGGGCTGAGATTCATTGTCAAGCGACATAGTCAGTGGATATTGATGGTATTCATGAGGGCATTTTGCTAAGATTGCTCTGTGGGTCATCTAGTTCTTTTGAACATGACACACAGCCCTGAATAACATTGACTTAAACAAGATTGCAATATGTTTTTTATTCACCTTTATGAAGCCCAGGTAGGCTACTGTAGGTCCTATATATGGATGAATATTTTAGTATTCAGTTTGCAGATTTTCATGAATGTTTTGAAGTATTGATTCAAATAATATAAACCTAAAAGATAAATTTGTAAAACTAATATTTCAAAAGCTATCAGGGGTTGCAATTCATGGAAAAGAAATATCACTTCATTTACTTGAGTTTCTTGTTTTTTTTAAACCATAGTTTATATGCACACATGTTTTCTTGCTGCATTGCTTTTTAATTTTTTACACAAATAGTATAATATACATATTATTTTCCAATTATTAAAACACAAGAATACATTCTCAAGATTTTTTAGAATTAATATATACCTTAAAATGCTTTCTTGCATTCTTTACTATGAATTTCCTATAATTTATTTAACTATATTATTATTGGTGCACATTTATTAATCTAGTGTTTCTTTATTATAAACAAGCTTCAGTGAATATCACAGATCATTTGGACAATGAATGTTTAGACATACACTTACTGGCTTAAAAAGTGTATGTGCTCTTTAAATCTTAAATTTTGAACATTTCAAAAAAATTTTTTGAGCATTTCTATTTTATTTTCTATATATTTAATATCTCTATATACAATTTCCTTCCTGTAAGGTATTTGGAGCTGAGTCCTACTTTTTTATCGTTTTGTAAAAATTGTGACTAGGATTTTTTTCCTATTGTAGTTACAATTTGATTATTCCTAATGATTAGAAAGTTACTGGCCTTTGTTAATATCATATGGGCATTATTGAACTGTGTTTGTTTGACTGACTTCAGAACTAAGTGAAGTTTATTGAAGAAGCAAACCCTTTCTCTTGCCTATTGGATATGAAATTTTCTGTAAAGCAAGTAGTAGAATTATTGAATTCCATTGGTCTGTGGTCTGCTCTGAGTTCAAATATATGGCTGGTGAAAAATTAAATATCCATCATCAGTGAGTGTTCCAGCCACTCACCAGGTTAGAAACAATCTAAGGTTTTCTTTGGGGTCAGATATAGGAGTGAGGGGAATTGAAGTTTTAGGTCCTGACTCTGTGGTGTTTGCCATCATTTTTATTGCATGATAGCCTGGCTTCCTTTTACTGATATGCACTGGCAAAAGGATAATAGTGCAAACATACTACACTTTTAAATCTTAACAAATTGTCGTGCCTTACTTATTTGAAGGTCACTTAGAATCTGACTCACTTTATCTAATTTATCATATTTAGTACTAATGCCTAGCACTACTTAATCCTGCTGTTTTATTTTATTAATGGTCAAGGCAATGAAAGAGTAAATATTAAGTGGTGTCTATCTTTACAATGTTTTTATACAATCAATTGTGAATTCTATCCTCTGAACCTTTACTGGGATTATTTCTCTCTGGGTGGAAGTGTCATTTACTTATTTAATCAACAAACATTTATCAGGTGCTTACTATTCAGTAGGGTCTGTGCTGAGGAATGAAAAGATTAATAATTCAAATTCACTACCATCGGTGAGACTGGCCTCTTGCAGATGGTATGGGATGGTTAGGGCATCCATAAAACATGAGGCAACAGTGCTGCTAATTTTCTTGAGGGCCAGTGAATGTGGCTAACATCAAAAGCTGCTGTATGAGAAATACCACACCCGTGATCATCAATTATGACCTCTAGAAATTGGTCATTCCTAGTTTTCTAAGTATTTAACAATGTGGGTCATCCGAGAAATATTAAAACAGTTGGAAGCAGCGCAAACGGTATCAGCTGAAGTATAAGAACCAATGTTGGATACTTGCTCATTTAGTGACTACATTATTTCCTGCAAGCAGAATGCAGTCCCTGGGCTATGGAACAAAACCTCCACACACAATCAGACCATGTCAGAGACTTGGTCATTAGCAGACAATGTTGGCACTCAGCTGGGGAGAGACTGCTGGGTACACATTTTGTCCCTGAGGCAAATTGATATCAACAGGAAATAATGCTGTTTGATGCAATAATTTCAAACTCTGTAGGCAATACTATGTTTCTCTTTTAAGTGTTATTTATTTTCTGGAACATAGTTTAGGGGAAATTATTGTGCTGTGTTAGATATCACCACTTTGGTCTTCTTTATAAGCATTTCATTTTTTATTGTATTAAAAAACCTTTCATTTTGTTAGTCTGTTCTTTGATACATCCTCATCTGATAATTTGCTGATGGTTTCTGCCCTCCACTCATAATTAGGATAACAAACAGCACGTACAGTAGAGCTTTGTGAACTCTCAAATTAGATGTCTTGAGAAAGTGGCAATTATTCCATTGAATACAAACAATTCAGCACTCTGGGGGCACAGTTCTAATTGATCTAGGCATACTAGATAGGATTCACTTTATTCCACTTCCTGAGATATGTTCTTAGGCGTGTTCAAAACAAATTTTATCTTAGAAAACTACTTGATGGCTTAAGTGATTGACCTGAAAGTCAATAGTATGTCTGTCATGTGGCAACTCAATTATTTGAAATTTTGAGAACAATGAAGTGGATGCTGAACAATTTTTCTGTTCTCTCTTTTCCTTTAGTTCTTGGGTACATGATTGCTATCCCTTCAATCATGTGCTTTTGGTAGCGCTTGCTATGGCTTGCAGTGACTGGCCTAGAATGCAGTACCTGACCCAAATTGGCTCCATTATGATACTTCACCTCCTTGATTGCTATTGCTTGTTCAGAGATGGATAGTTTATCCAGTTTGCACCAATAACAATTTCCTGGGTAGCATTAGAATTAACATTACTGAAAAAGTGTATCAGGATTTCTTTTTCAGAAATGAGAATTAGCAGTATTAATAAGATTGTTGGTGTTCCTCTAAGTCTGTAGAAGAAACTAGGTGGATTGAATGAAATTGATGTGTGCAGAGAACCAAGAGCAAGAAGTGGAAGAAGTGGATCTTGGCAGTTTTCAAGTCTTTCAAACCAGTCACTCTGTGTCCCAGGTATACTTCTGCCCTTGACAGAAATTAGTTACAGGTTACAGGTGCCAATAAATGCTTGCGGGAGATTGCAATAGTTCAGGTGAATTTCTGCAACAGCAATGAAAATATGTCTGCTAAATATGCACGGATCACCCTTTTATATATTGGAATTCTTCCTTTGCAACCAGAGTGATATAATCCAGGGTTCTTTGCAGTTTCCCCAAAACACTTTTTACATAGAAGTCTAGCCATTGTTAATAGAACAAGAATGATTTGCACAACATTGATGTAACCTGGCATCTAAGGAGAGTGGACTGGAATGCACGTGAGTGAATAATGATGACTTCACTGTAGTAAATGACATTGAATGAGTATGTGTACTGTGTGGTTGTCACATTCAAAATGACTGAGTGAGTAGAGCAATGAATCCACATCAGAGTTTGTGTTAAGCTTGAACATTCCTTTGCAGAAACTATTCGGATGATTCAGAAGGCTTTTGGTGACAATGCATGAGCACAGCGCAAATAAAAGTGTGGCACAAATGCTTCAAAGAATTAAAAAAAAATGTTGAGAATCTCTTGAAAGTGATCCACATTCTGGAAGGCCTGCAACAATCAGGACATTTGAGAATGTTAAACATGTATAGGTTGCAATCAACAAGAATTGGTGAGAACTAGAATCTAATCTAGGGATTTCAAAAACTACTGTGTCCGAGATTTTGTTGCAGGATCTTGGCATGAAATGTGTAGTGGCAAAGTTTGTTCCTTGGCTTCTGCTATCAGAGCAAAAGGATCATTGTGCTGCAGATGCTAATGATTTGATTCAAACTGCTACTGATGAACCAGATTTCCTCAAGAGGGCCGTAACTGGAGAAGAATCATGGGGCTATGGCTAGGATCCAGAAACGAGAGACCAGTCATCCCAATGGAAGTGGCCTGGTTCTCCACACCAGAAGAAGGCACGGCAAAGTTGCAGCAAAACCAAGACCATGTTAACTGTGGTTTTTTTGGCTGGGAAGAGGTTGCCCATCATGAGTACACCCTTCCGGGCCAAATAATTAATATAGAGGTACTGCATCAATGTTCTTCATTGGTTGAGAGATGCAATGTGATGAAAACAGTTGTAGATATGGGCAAGTGGTGATGGGAAGCTTCATCGTGACAATGCACTTGCTCATGTATCACGTTCCTCGCAGAGTTTTTTAGCAAAACATAAAATCACCCAAGTGACTCAGCCCTCCTACAGCCCAGATTTGGTTCCCTGTGACTTTTGGCTTTTCCCAAAACTAAAATCACCTTTGAAAGGGAAGAGATTTCAGACCATCGATAAGATTCAGAAAAATACGACATGACAGCTGATAGCAATTGGGAGAACTGTGTGTGGGACTGAGCTGTTATTGTCCTATGCACAATATTTCTTTTACCTTGTATTTTCTTCAATAAATGTCTCTTTTTCATATTACATGGCCAGATGCTTTCTGGACAGATCTTGTATGTCTTTTTCTGAAAACTGAGCACATGATTTTCCTATTTTAAACAGACTTTGAATAATAACCTTTTTAAAAAATATGTTTTATTATTTTTTAGAGAAAGGGGAAGGGAGGGAGGCAGAGAGAGAAAGACATCAATGTGTGTTTGCCTTTCATCTGCCTTCAGCTACAGACCTGGCTTGTAACTTGGTTATGTGCCCTGGCTGGGTAATTGAACCAGCGATCTTTGGGTTTGCAGGCTGGCACCTATCCACTGAGCCACCAGCCTGGGACTGTGTGAACAAATTTATTTTGAGGAATTAGTTCATGGGGTTACAGAGGCTGAGAAGTCTGGAAGCTAGGGACCTTGGACAGCTGGTGGTGTGGCTCCAGTCTAAATCCAAAGGTCTACGAACTAGAAGCACTAATGGCCAAGATCCCAGTCCCAAGACAGGTGAATACTACTGCTACAGCTCAAGCAATCAGATACAGCCAGAGGATTTTCCCTCCTTCCTTCTTGCTCTATTCACTTCCTAAACAGATTGGGCAGTGCCCACCTACATTGGGAAGGGCCTTCTGCTTTACTCAAATCACTTATCTTTCTTTCTTTATTTATACTTATTTTATTTATTATTATTTTTTAAGATTTACTTATTTTTTTTCAGAGAGAGGGGAAGGGAGAGAGGCAGAGGGGAAGGGAGAGAGGCAGAGAGGAAGAGAAGCATCAATGTATGGTTGTCTTTCACCTGCCTCCAGCTACAGACCTGGCTGGAGACCTGGCTTGCAACCTGGTTATGTGCCCTGGCTGGGATCACTAATTTAAATGGCAATTTCTTTCAGAAACACACTCACACTAACACTCAGAAATACTGCTTAACTGGATAACTGGGCAGCCCATGACTCAGTCAAGCTGATGCATAATATTAACCATCACAGGAAATGTTGCAGAACTCTTATGGAGGGATATTTGACTTGCGTCTCACTGAAGGGTGATGGTCCCAGTTGAAATGATAATGTAATTTTAATCTCCCTCCCTGTCTTTCATGGTCCTTCTCCCATAGCAGTTATATTCTGATATTTTATATTATAGACATTTATATACAAATATAGTATATACTATGACACATATTACAAATATACTGTCGATAATTTTTCTTCTTTGGTGTTCTAACAAGAAGATCCATAAAAATATATTCTATAATTAATAGAATTAGAATTAGTCTTCTAAACTGTCTCTTTTGATGACAGTTTTTTTCCTTTATTAACATAGGCCTAGTTTGCTGATTCAGTTCATCAAATCCATTTTGCTTTTAAATATGCAGGTGCCTTCTCACCTGCATGTTGTTAGAATGCTTTTTAAGAGAAGAGTCTATTCAACTCCTTTGTCCATTGTTTTATAAGATTCTTAGTTTTTTGGTGATGAATTTTATAAGTTCCTTATAAATTTTGGGTGATAAGCCCTTATTAGGTGAATTGGTGAATTTTTTGACTGCCAGAGGGATGGAGGGGTGGGTGGGTAGCTGATGATGGAAGGAGAATTGATGGGGTGGGAAATATGCACTACAATATACAGAATTGCATGCTTGAAACCTATGTAATTTATTAACCAATGCCACCCCAATAAATTCAATAGAAAATAAATAATAGCCCTGGCTGGTAGCTCAGTGGATAGGTGCTGGCCTTCGTACCTAAAGGTCGCTGGTTCAATTCCCAGCCAGGGCACATATCCAGGTTGCAAGCCAGTTCTCCAGCCAGGTCTGTGGCTGGAGGCAGGCAAAAGGCAATCATAAATCATACATTGATGCTTCTCTCCCTTTCTTCCTCCCCTCCTGCCCTTCTCTCTAAAAATAATGAATAAAAACATCTTTTTTAAGTATTTAAAATAAATAAGTAAATAATAAAAAAGGAGAGAACTCCCTGAGAGAGGCCTATAATTTCCTAGGACAATTTATGATGTAAACGGGCCTGAAAACTGCAGGCTTTCTACGTCAGGGACATATTGCTTGTTTTCTCAGACTGTAATAAGATTAATAATACTTCCTGATTTTATTGTAAAGGTCAAAAATATTGCTGCTCTGCCTGGAAAAATATGTTTTTTTGTTTGTTTTTTGTTTTTATTTTTTGCTCAAATAAGAAAGAACTAACCTGCTTCAAGTGTGAACAAGTAAATATAGAGTATGGAAGGACTTTTTATTCTAGCAAACTACATGAAATTCTGGATTAATTTTATATCGTAAATAGTTAGGGATGATGTCTATAACTTTAACACACTTAATCTAAACACAGAGACTTAGTTATCTTCTTGTGTTTTACCATCAGTTGGGACCAGGAAGTGTGTTCCTTCATCCTCTGGCATGCCTCAGTGTGGGATTTAGTCGTGTGTGTGTGTGTGTGTGTGTGTGTGTGTTGTGTTTTATGTCCGGAAAGTACCCAGCCATGCAATGTTTTAATTGTATATTGACATTGTCATTGGCTCACTACTTGATACTTTCAGGACAGTTGTGTGTATACACACATATATACATACACACAAACACATGTGTATTTGTTTATATATATATATATACACATATATATAAAAGCTTCCAGAAATGGAGAGTTGCAAGAGATTTGTAGAAAGATTTATTTGAGGTAGGTTATTTTGGTATAATAAACCAAATGCATATGCTAAAAAAAGGGTTACTTCTAAAAAAAGGGTTATTTAAGAGAGAGAATTGGGAAGATCTGAGTCCCAGTTCCCCAAAGTGAAAGCTCTCTTCCTTTTTCTTGTACCAGGTAGCCATGCACACGGTCATTCTCTTTTGGGGCTGTCCCATTTTCCTCTGTCATCCCCTCCACCCACTTTTCTGTCTTGCCAATGTCCTTAGGTTGTGTACAGGCTTTGCAGTTATAACTATGATTTGGGGCTTAACCTTTCAGCTTCAACTTTCTTTATTAATCAACTTTATTGTCTTGGGATCGCTTAGCTCTTTTTCTAGGGAAGGGAATCTTGCTTTGTCCATGTGTTTTAGCCAACTGTAAACCTCAACTGGCCCTGCATTAAAAACCCAAACGGGGGGATCCAAGGAGGAAATAAATTGATGGTACTCAGAAGCAAGGAGTTCTTGGCAGCAGTAGCAAAAATCAACAAAATAAATCTGATTAGGATATGAACTTGTTATTTACTTTTACCTGATTTCACATGTATGGAAATTTTAGGGAAAAGTGATTTGTGAAAAACGAGTAGAATCCTACCTGAGCATCAGAGGCCTTTTTCGGTGGGAGAGTAGGGATGCCTTCATATGGACTGCTTTATTCTTCATCCTCTCTTTTTCCCGATTAGGTCAGAAGATGACTTGTGTTGAAGGCCAACTTCCACAAGTACCGGACTTAATTTTCTTCTACTTCCACTGAGGTACTGCTTTATCCATCACCTTTTCTCTTGTATATTCTATATTGCTTATCTGTTTTTTTCCATTCAGCCTATATATATATGTACAGGCCTCTCCAGTCTTTAAGACAGAAATTAATTCTTAATTCCTTCTAGTTACTATTTAATTTTTCTCATTTTATTGAAATAGATGTCAATAATTGCTGGCTTCAAATTCTGAGCTTCTGTATATTTCTCAAATCAACCACAATTTGCTATTCATTTTTATACACCTACTGGAACTTCTCAAGCTAAGGTGCAGAATGATTTATAATTACTAAGTCTAAGGGACACCATCTAATCTTCACCTAAGTAGAGTTGTATGGTGCACTTGGCATCATTGATATTTAAATCGTCTTGTTCCTTGGCTTCCAAAACTAAATGGTCTGGTTCTCCACATAGATTTTTTCCCCTATAACAATTTAAAAGGATTTCATAAGAAGTTTTACTTTGATTTTAATTTGGCTTTTATATTTCCTTGGGTCTCATATTAAGATCATTGCTTATATCAAAGATAGTCCACCAGAGAAATAAAAGCAGTAGGATATGGATTTATCACCTACTGTGTTACACCAATTGGCCGGCACCATTGAAAAAATAAAATAGCCCCTGCATGGCTTGACTTGTGATTGATGGAGTCCGGAGTCCATTGGGCAGACTAGTTAGGAGGAAGAGAAGATCAGCAGCATACCGGAATCCCATGAGCACTTGCTTCAGCCACAAGGGTGGGCTGAAACTTGTGTACATTCTCATTGCTTCAGACCTTGATGGCAAAGACATCCTGCAGAAGCTGAGCCTTTTTGCCGCAAAGCCTGTAAAATTGCAAGAGAATCTCCATGGTCCCCACTAACCAGAAGAACACACCCAAAGGAGTTTTGTTAAAGATCTTTATGTCTATGTTCATGAAAGATACTGATCTGTAGGTTTCTTGGAATGTCTTTATCTGGTTTTAATGTTAGGTTAATGCTGACCTACCTCTTATTAACAGTTATATAGTGTTCCTTCTTTCCATTTTTCTGGAATAAATTGCAAAGGATTTGTATTATTTTTTCCCTAAGTGTTCCATAGAATTCACCAGTGACATCATTTGGGTCTGTTGCTTTTCTTTTTTGAAAGATTTAAAAATTATTGATTTAATTTCTTTAATAGAAGTAGAGCCGATTTTTTATGACTTTATATATTTCACCCAAGCTATCAAATTTGTGGGCATAAAAGTGTTCATAATATTTTATTACTTTTTAATGGTCATAGGATCAGTGGTTATGCTTTGTTTCATTTCTGATACTGGTAATTTCTTCTTTGTGTTTTCCTTATTTTATGTTTGTCTAGAGTTTTGTCAAGCTGTACTGATTTTATGAGAGAATCAGCTTCTGACCTTTTGATTTTGTTGATTTTATCTATTATCTTCCTGTTTTCAGTTTTATTAATTTATGCTCTATTTTCAAAATTTGTTCTCTTCTTCTGCTTACTTAGGCTTAAATTTCTTTTTTTCTAGGTTTTTTTTTGTTTTTTGTTTTTTTAAAGTAACAGCCTAGGCTTTTAATTTTAGATCTGTCTTATTTTCCAACATACTCACTTAATGTTATGAAGTACTAAGTACAGCTTTCACTACATCAGATAAATTTTGATAAGCTATATTTTCACTTTAATTTAGTTTCAAATATTTCAAAATATTCTCTTGAGAGAAATTACTTCTCTCTTTACTCTCCATTATCCTCTGTTTTCTTTAACCTTTGTTTATGCAGTATAACATGAAAGTAAAAAATGTCACCAATCTGTTGATTGAACTGACCTCAAAAAATCAAGTTAATACCAAAAGTTTGGAATTATATTCATTTAAAATTTATGCACAAGAAGAGCAAGTTCACAAGGTAATATTTAAAGTTTATTAAAATAAATGGAAATGCTGTATTTCTGTTTTTTAATGTTCCCATAAAGCATTTGAAAGCATCTCTTTGACTAGATCAAAGATGAAAGCTACTTAATAAATTGAAGTATAATTTTTAAAGCAATGATTTTTCTCAGTATGGAAGGCATTGAATACTCAAAAACTTAGGAATATTAGTAAACAAGTCAGTACTATGTTGAGTAGTCAGGGAGAAAATAATAGCATGCTAATGAAATGCAACATAGTATAATACAAAGAATTGTACAGCATGTCTTAGAGACATGGGTTCTTTTTTCCAAAATTTCTCTTATCTAGCTTTGTAAGCTTGGCCAAACTACTCCATTGCTTTCAGTCTCAGAATTTTCACATGCCAAGTCTTCTAATAGGTATTCACTTATCGTATGTGCCAGAAACTGTGTGTTACCATATTGTATTTCCTGTTGACCTTGTGAAGTAAAATTAGGGAACAATACATGAGATTTTTGAAAGCTCTAAAATCTCATGGTGATATGTAGTATTAATACTGGATTTATATAAGAGTTTTGGTGATTTTACTTTTATATTTGATTTGTTTATTTCATTGATTAAGAGAGTGGGAGTATTATCATTTTATCATTGCCATACAACTCATAAAGGTAACACAGCTATCAACTCAAATGATTTTATTTGATGGGAGTGATCCCCCATTAACATAACATATCTTCGAACTCCATTGCAGTGTATAAAGTTCTTATAATTTGGATTAAATCATTAAATTCCTTAACAGAAATCAAACATGGGGATATTAACCCATTAAGTTATAATTATTCATTAATCCTGTATTATATTTAGATTTTTGGTTGTTAATAAAGGTTTAAAGGTCTTAGTCATAGGACCTGGGACATAAATCTTACTTGGTGAGAATGTAAAACTGGGTTTACTAAATGTCACAATTTATGGAAAACAGGTTTGCCTAAGATTTCACATTAGGATATTCTGGAAAGCTGAAGGGTAAATCCATTTTGTTTCCTACCATTTTTCCCCTTTTCAATTTAAGTAGGTTCTATTTTGCCACTCATTTTATAGATACAAAATATCTTCAGATTGTTCCATTTGGAACAAAAGCAATCACAGATTTCTAAGATGTAAGTTGAATTGTTCTTTGTGGAACAAGAATAGACTCCATATCAGTAGCTGGTTCAAAGTTAGTCATTTACATGGCAAATATTAAAGATATCAGTTGTCTATTAGGTGACCTGTCATATCTCTGCAACTAAAAAAGTACCTTACATTACTATTATATAATTATTAATTAGACTACTTGATTTCATTGGACCCATCTTCTTTGAGTGTTTGAATAAGAGAGGAAGAGTAAGGAAGAGAGAGAGAGGGAGAGAGATGAATGGGAAACTGGAGGCTGGGAGGCAATGGAAGACACAGAGCATGGGAAAAGCTATGAGGTAGGATGATCTCTGTCCATAGGTAATGACCAAAGGATGGCCTCACATTCCAGGATCACAAAATGACCTGCCCTTATATACTAAAAATCATAGACCCTAGGATTTTATTATTTTAAAATGATTTTTATTGACTGTATATTTTAGTATATATATATATACAATAAACTGAACATACATCTGATTCCAGCATCATGGAACAGACAAACTGAGCTGGTTATTAAATGGTAAATTAGTTTTTAGGGACCCTAATATGGGAGTGCTTGTGTCTGTACATTTTTAGTTTTTGTTTCAGATTTCAAAAAATAGTCAGGGCCAGGCTTTGGTTTAATCCTATGGAGCTGAGTCGTCAGAGACAGCATTCAGAGCTCAGATTGAATTGCCTGCCGGTGTGGGAGAGATAGGCTGAGAGCTTTATCACTTATTTGATAAAAAATAGATTACTGTGGCATTTCTTATATACAAAGTTTTGGAATGATAGGATTAATGCTATATTATTTTTGTGGTTCAATAGGCTATGCACCCATTTGAAGCAGGCTGGTTAAGAAATTGGATGTTGCTTTAAAAATTAAATATGTAAAAGGAAAAGATATTGAATAAATCCTAGAGTAATATTCAGGATGGCTAAATTCGAGCATATAAATATAAGGAAAGTATAACAAGAAAAAAATCTAAGAATGGCAAATTATTAGTTTGGAGTAGGCTTTAGATAATGATCTTAAGGAGAGAAGATTTTCTAAAGAAGTTAAAAGGCCTTAAGTGGTATTTATATATCTTCACAGAAGTAGGATCAGGATTTGAGTCTATTCTCTTTCTGAAACCTGTTTAACCTAAACCATGCATAACCTTAGAAATCTAGTAGAAGCAACAATATTATTCTATGAATTAACCCACCTGTATTTAATTAATATCTATATGTATATTCTCTTTGTTATAAAGGGTACTTTTAACTTGAACAGATAATGAGTTATTTGAAAGATTTTAGTGAGAAGGAACCAATATTCTGTAAAATGTTCTTTGGAAAATGTTGGCATGTAATTTGGTCACACGCTTTTGAGAAGTTTTGAGAGATAATAGTGTTAAAACTTTGTTTTTGATTTTACAATCATCCTTTGACTGTATTTTGACTGTTTATATATAATACATATCTTAACGGCTAGAATGGAGAAGATATCAGAACATGATGGAAAGGCTGGTGAGGGATTAATCTATTTGAAGGCAATCATCTTGCTCTAAAATATCTCTGAAAATTCATTTCTGACTTTCTGAAGTAATGTAAAGCTCTGCAGAACAGCCTAAAGTTTCCTCAATAAGGATTTATGACAGTCATTTCTAAATTCCACTTGTGAAATAAAGTCATAAAGAAATGACATAATTCCATAAGGCCCTGAAATAGAAGTTTAATAAAAATCAATGTCATAATAAATAATGTAGGAAAAAATCTAATAAAGGACTTAGCCCGGAAAATCTTATTTATTCTTTCTTAGGTTTTTGCCTAGCCCCTAAAAGCATCTCACTTTTCCTCATCTGTAATAAAATAATGGCATTTTTTCATACCTCATAGTATTTTCATAAGAACAGAAGTAAAGAAGACATGTGAAAAATCTTCAGTTACAAATCACTGTTTAAATACAATTTGTAAAAGTTACATGTGTGTTTTCCCCCAGAATTTCCTGACTCATATCTGCTGTTTCTTCTCTAATATCACTGGTTCACTCAGGGCACAGATAATTTCTGAATGTCTATTCAACATTATTATTTTTCAAGTTGATTTCTCTGAAGCCTAATTTTAATTCTTTGAATAAAATTATTTTCTATCTTGCTTGCCTACATTAAAATCCCTTTATATAAAATCTTTTGTTCTCCACATTCTCCCCTGAATAATCCTACAGAGAAAAATCTTAATTTTACTCCAAAGAGTATTATCTTCCTTTTCCATTTGGAAGTAATCAGGTCTCAAGGATGGGCACTGTCAACTAAGAGTAAGATCCCTTCAAAGATTCTCCTTCAGTAAATAACAAGTAGGCACTCTGCTCTCTTTATTCTTCAATAGCAACAAGGAAAAGAATCTTTATGTCCCTGCAGTGATGGTTTTTCAACAGTTTGATCAGAACTTTGACATGAGAAACTTAAAAATTAAAATTAAAGCTCTCTTCTAACTCAAGTCAAATATGAAAAAAAAAAAAAAAAAAAAATGAGGAAGACTCCCCAGGCTCTCAGAAACGTGATTAACAACAGTTATGGCTTCTTTCTCCCTTCACTTTAAATCCAGTTCTCTCCACTAACCTTTATTAGCTATGCTAAACTGTAACATTGTGTTAGAACCTGTCTTATTGTCTGTTTCTTTATGTCTTACTTTAGAGTGTGGATTAGCTGCCCCAAAATTGTTTTGACTGAAGAGATCTAATATATTGAAATGAGGGTTTACGCAATGAAGACTGTTTCAAGCATTTCACAGAAAAAATATTAGAAAATTATATTCAGTCTTGATCTCAATGAATTTAGCAAACAAGTGGATTCTTTTTTTTGGGGGTGGGGGGTGCAAATGGTACAAATTTCCAGCCATAAACTTAGTCAAGTAGGTATAATATACAGCTCAATGACTATAGTGAATCATTTTGTATTATATATTTGAAATTTGCTAAGAAAGTAGATCTTAAAGTTTCTCATTACAAGAAAAGAGTTTTGTAATTATGTATGGTGTTAAATGAAAATTACACTTACTGCAGTGACTATTTCACAATATATACAAATATTGAACATTAGATTTATACCTGAAATGAGCATAATGTTTTATGTCAATAGTAGCTCAATAAAAAACATATTTTACTTTTTGGTGCATGGGACAAGGCTCCATTCAACTGAGTTACCCAGCCAGGGCTGTAAGCTAAATTCTTAATTAAAAAAATTAATTTACGTTAGTCTTTAAGAACACTTTATTCAGTAATGATCTGGAAAGTATTTAATTTTTGTACACATATTCCAGGCAAATAAAATTGCTTGGTAGCCTCTAAATTCCTTACACGTTCTCCTAGGCAAGGAGAGTGGGGTGCTGTGTAATTAATATGCAGATTGTAGTTTCTTTGCCACACACCGAGTGCTGATAACACTGCCCCAGGTAGGGGTGCCACTATTAAAAATGCCACCATGGAAACAAAATGTATCCAAAAATAAAAATAAAAAGAGGAAATAGCAATCATCTGTGAGGACCTGCAGGCAATTCTACTTGCAAAGCATATTAATGTATGAAGAGTTCCTGACAAACATTTGGACATCTGTTGTAGCAGCGACACTCGCCAAGAAACCAAGCACTGAAGAGAGGGTATAGGTTTTGATTATTCACAAATCTTGACTTAAACTGTCAACAAAGATGACAGCATTGTTCACATAATTAAACATATTTTAATCTCATGTTCCCCCTCCTTCAGGGGGAAAGGGACCATTAAATCAAGTCTGTCTGTCTTCCTTCCTTCCTTCCTTCCTTCCTTCCTTCCTTCCTTCCTTCCTTCCTTATTCTTTTGGTTATTTTATTTCTCATATTTTATCAATCATTAATTTTATTGCCTAATTTAGCAAATATTCATTAATTTTAATATTTTCCTAGACACTTCTCTAGATACTAAGGATAAATGTTGAATAGGATAGTGAGATGACTTTCTTAATATAATTCACTAGAATATCCTCTCCTTTTTCTCTAATTAGCATTGTTCTAGGAATTTAGTCATTCTTTATTTCTTATGGTGGCAAATTCTTTTTTTTTAATAGTGTTATTTAAATTATTTTTCAATTACAGCTGATGTTTAATATTACATTAGTTTCCAGTGTACAACCCAATGATTAGACATTTTATAAGATTGTTCTTTTTCTTGTCATATTTTCTTGGAAGGAAAAGTGAGTTTTGATTTTGTTCCTCACTATGGCATTGGATGAAACTGAATGAACACACATCCAATTTTGTATGTGGAAAGAGCATTTGATTGGGAAGTCAGAAGACTTGAGTTCATATCCTGGTTTCATTATTTACCAATCCAATGACTGTGGCCACACGTCATCCTGTTTCCTGAATTTTAATTTCTTCACTTTTAAAAGAGAGATTTTATTGTCTGTGCCATCCTTCTTTTGGGTAGGTGTTGGGAGAATCAAATTGGGTTCTGTCTCGTATATGTGAAAAAAGTTTTGCCAGTTACAGTTCCTATGTAATTGTGAGATATTTAATTTTTGCCTGGTAAATCTTGATTTCTCAGACTTTAAATGGCAGATGTGACTTAGGGTTAACAAAGCAACCCAGGAGTTTAGATACTTAAATTTAATGCAGCTTTCTTAACTCCATTTTTGTTATATATAAAAATTGTAATTAGAAGAGGGGAAAGAATAGAATAGACTTGAGGAAAAAGAGAATAGACTACATTCTTTTTCTTACTATCCTTTTGAACAAAAACAGGTTATTGTTTACTCCTAGCATGGGGTGTTATCTAAGCAGCCTGGAAAGCCTGATACAATTTGAATCAGGAGGGGTGGTGGAACATTGTTCATGGGTGGCATGTGGTAAGATGCAGACCTGATACCAGGAAAGGGTGGCAGTGTTTTTACTGGAGAATTGTAAATGGAAGGAAAGCAAAACAAGCAAACAAAAAACTTTAAAAAGGGATTTAATGTTTAAAAGGGGAGGCAGCAGAGTAAAGAATACAATAAACAAATCTAAGCAGAAACACTGATGGGATTGTAAATGAAGTATGAAATGTGAACAAACGAGGATGTTTACTAAAGGGATGATGTTGTCCGTGGAAATGAGGCTCTGGCCTGGGATGGTGAGAAAAAGCATTACAAGCACCCACTCAGGGGAGATTGCGATGTACAAGGTTTATTTGGGTAGAAATCTGTCCCCGCATGTCCAGGGTCCCGTCTCCCTCCATCCTGCCATGGAAAAAGCCCAGCTGCATCTTCAGGAAGGCCAAAACAAAAGCCAGTGTAGAGAGTTTCTGTTTCATAGTCAAACTTATGTTTTGGAGCCCATGCAGCCTGCTGGGCGTCCTAGTGGTGGCCAGACCCTCGTGGATGGTAGTATGCTTGCAGGATAGAGAACATACTTGAAAACAGGCAAGAGAGGGAGGAAAGAGGTGGGGGGCAGCTTCTTTGTACCCCTAGGATTATATATTAGCTTGGGGTTGGGACAGACCAGGTGCTTTATCAAAACAACCCACAAATTTCTCAAGCTTTAGCTAATGATGGTGCACCCCCTAGGGAGACTGACAGGCCTGTGTGGTCAAGCACCTCCCCTTGCTCCCCCAACAAGTCAGTACCAGAGGGGGGAAGGGAGGAGTGTTAACCCCTTTGGCAGAGCAATGCTGTCACCCTCTAGGGTATGAAGCAGACAAGCTTATGCTCCCCAGTTGATTACGCTCAGTATCTGATTCCCTTTGCTGTCTTTATTAATGTCTAGCTAACGACCTACAGTAACAATCCAAGGAGCGGGTGAAATTCAGTTTGGGCTGCCCGGAAGCTGTCACAGAGCATTCCTACCTAAAATCTTCTGCTTTTTTCTACCAGGTATTAAAATGTCTGTGTTCTTCTAAAGGCAGGGTCTCAATCAAAGGATGTGTTCCAGTAGCTCATGTAGGGATGTGCTCTCAGGAAGAGGGTTTGAAGAGGAAGGGAATAAAGAAAAAGTCGCATAGAAATGCATAATTAAGCCGTTCACCCTGCAGGTGACTAGTGTGTGATTCTGTGGGATCTTCCTTCTAAGGAGTCTCGTGAAAGACAGCTGTGGATTATCTCTCTGTAGGAAGAAAGGAGGAAACTTCTATTCATTGTCCCCTGTCCTCTATCAATGACGAATACCCACTGAGTGTGACTCCCTCATAGATCTGTGCATACTGAGTGCAGAGACCATGTCCCCATGGCTAAAATTCGGAGGGCAGGAGGCCATTGCTCCTGAAACAGAGCTCAAGCCCAGAGCTGTCAAGTGATGTCTTAACTTGAACTGAACGCAAGTTTGTGTGCAACTTGTCACCATTGCTGTTAGCAGAATACAAAATGGGGCTGCAATGGGATGAAGTGGTGTTTTAAGGTACAAAAGGGAAACTGTTGTAGTAAAGACACAACATTGATTTTTTTAAAGAACATTAAAATTTTAGTTTAAAGTAAGTTGAGGTGAGGCTGGTTACAAGAAGTTCTAATTAAATGTGTAACGTTGCTGCATATACGATCTTGGATGTTCATTAAGTGACTAGAGTTGTTTTTGTGTCTTTCTGAAGAGTAGGGAAATCATACATAGTAATTGGGTTACTGAATGGATAAGAGATTAGAATTTAAAATAGTGGGAGTCTCACTTGATTATATATTTTGGGAGATGGGAAGGAAAGCTGTGTTTCAAGCTCAAATAAATTCATAATTTTATGTAGCATATTTCTTCCACCTATCGGGAGCATACATGTAGTTTCTGAGAATAGAGATTTTTGCTTTAATTTAGTAACATTTTTAATGTCACACATCTTGAATTCAGAATGGTAGGGATGACTTAACTCATATGAATAAAATGATGATTAAATAATTATAAGGTTTCAATAACTTTAGGGGACAGCATCTGACTCCAATACGATGCTTGATGTTCCATTCAGAAATCGGGATGAACACATCCAGTGCTTTCTAAGTCTGTGTTTTACATATACATTCATTTCAATTAAATGCCTCAACGAACCTATCACTGAAGTCCTCATCTGTTCTTCTGTTACTTGCTCTCCACGTGCTCATTTTTTTCTTTTACTAAAGCTCATCTTGGGTTTTGACAATGGTATCTCTTGCTGTTGACTTCTGTATCACACCAGTTATTCTGCTCTCCTCTGAATACATGTGTGTGTGCATTTCATGCTCTCAGCTCTGTAACTCCCATGCTCGTACATGTTATATTCTTACTTCATGTACTTCTTTCAGTTTTTCTTTTACTGCTTTTCATTATTCACCGAGATATTTCTCGCTGTTTTATATAGATCATGAGAGTTTTTGGAAATTACACAAGTATTTAATGTGAAAATATTCTTATAAATTCCAGTTTCTATTCCAGCTGTATCCACTTTATTCAAGAAATTACTTCATCAAGAGCACAGCATGGCTGCCTGTCTTTATGAAAGTGTTAGTTTACCTTGCTCACGGGGGAGGAGAACAGAAGTTAGCGATGCAGAAACCGAGACAAATTATTGCTACTGAAAATATGTAACTCTAAACATTATGTAAAAGATGAAGTAATGAAACTGTGACTTCAGAAGGAATTATTTTCATTCTAAACAAGAATAATCACCACCAGTGATTAGGCACCCTTTGTGCCTAAGATAGAGGTCGTTAATAATAAGTATTATTTAGTAGATTCTATTACCATGATAACTACATACAACCAACTAGCCTTTAAGGCAGGTAAATTCCTTAATGATATAAATAAGAAAATCTGAGAAATTATTGGACCTTCCCAAGGTTATATATATAATATTTTATCCTGTTTAGAATGAAGCTTAAACTTATAAGTCTATTGATTTAATCCCTGTACACTTAGCAAGTATACATTTTTATCTATGTATGTTATACTTTAGGAAAAATTCTGTGAAAAATATTACATAAGCTAAATCCATAATTTAAAATATTTCCTTAAAGAAGATATTGGAACTAGATGGCTTCATCCATGATTTCTTTAAGACATTTAGGAAAGAATAATGTCAATTTTACACAAACTCAGATATTAATTGGGGTGTGGGGAGCACTATTTTTTCATGGTAAGGTATTTATTTGAATACTGAAAGGTATGTGAGAAGATTGGTCCCAAGAGCCTAGAATTAGATGGGAGATTCAAATCTCAAAGAATAGAATAGAGTTTTAAAATATACAAAATAAAGTTTTAAAATATACAAAAATGACATGTATTTTTCTATGTATATCTTTATATATAAATATATTTAAATATATTACATATACTTTTGATCTTCTGGTATTTCTCTCATTTTTTACTTTGTCTCAAAATGTTTTTATTTTATGTGTGTAAAGACCATTATATAGAGAATATAAATTTGGCAGTTATATATATCTCTTCAATATATTGAAGAGATCCATTTTCTTCTGGATTTCATTTTATTTTTTGCTCTTTTGAAGGTAATTTATCTAATTTTCTTTTCCTTGAGCTAAATAATGTCATTAAGAGAGCACATGTGATATTATTAAGGGAGTGTGTGCATGTGTGTGTGCACATGTGTGTGTTTGTGGGGAAGTGAAATTATTTTGGTATGTTTTGTTTTTATTGATCCTGTATGGAGTTCATAGTGTCACTTCAATATGTATCTTCGCTATTTTTAATCAGTTTAGGAAATTCTTAGCCATTCTACTTTAAAATAATGCTTTAGTTCTATTTGCTATCTCCTCTTATTTTGAGAGTAAATGTATGCTGTAATTTTTCCTTAAAGTATGCAAAAAGAATAGGTATTATTTCTTCATTCATTAAACGTATGGTAAAATTCACCAATTATACTACTTGATCTTATACAATCTATATGAGAAATTTCTTTAACTCTGAATTTAATCTTTAGTGGATATGATACTAATCAGATTAGCTCTCTCTGCTTGAGTAAGATTTGGTAGTCTGTGTCTTTCAAGTATTTTTTTCATTATATCTAATTTATCTAATTTATGGGCATGATATTACATTTTTTTGTTTTTCATTATTACCATTTTAATGCCTATAGGGTCTGTGCTGTTTAATTTTTTCATTCCTAATAATTTCTGTCTTCCCTCTCTTTTCAATTTTTTTATTATTCTGGCTAGCATTTTATTAGTTTTACAGATGTCTCCAAAGATCTGACTGGGGTTTCATCCACTTTTTAATTTTCTTTTCATTTTGAATTTTACTGATTTTTGTTTTTATCTTCATTTCATGTTTTCTCTGCTGATGCTGGGTTTACTTTCCTTATTTCACTAGCTTCTAAAGATAGTCTCTTAGATAATTGATTTAGGCTCTTTCTCTCTAATATAGGCATTTAATGCTATGCATTTTCCTCTAAGTTCTGCCTTTACTAGTTCCTAAAATTTCTGATATTTCATTTTTATGTCATAAAGTTCAAATTTTTTTCCAATTTTCTTGTGTTTTCTTTTATTTACTCATGGATTATATTCCAGAAATCCATACATTTCTGTTATGGATTTCAGTTTAAAATCTTGTGGTTAGCAAACACATTTTGTATTATTTTTAAACCTCTTAAATTCATTGAAACTTGTTGTCAAAATATAGTACAGCTCAGTGACTATTATATGTGCATTAAAAAGTAATGTTTTGTTGCATGGATTTTTCTTAAAATTTAAATTAATTTAAAAAGATAATATTTTAAGACTCCATATCTTTGACATTTTTAACATTTGGCTGTGGTTCATTTTCTTTGTGCTGTGGCCTGGAAATGATCTCCTGCCTGTAAATTGGGGGAAATTATAGGTCTACATTGCATTTCTTTTCTCAGGAGTCTTATGCTATCTATTTATAAATAATCTGAAAACACATTTCCATATATTTCTCCATTTCACATCGTTTGGCATGAGTTGGTAAGTGTAATCATTGTTGTGCTACTACAGTAATCTTCCCTTTCCCACAGTGTGATGGCATCTCATGCCACCCTGCTCTGCACTGCTCAGGATGTGAATCACCCCTTCCTTCAGTATAGCCACACTGTGTGTGTTCCCAACTGTTGGTCACTTAGTATCCATCAGGTTTTCAGATTCATTGTCCTGGTGTCACCATGTTTGTGTTGAAGTAACCCTCATTTTACTTAAACATGGTCCCAAAGATAGAGAATAGTGATGCTGGTAATTCAGATAAGACAAAGTGAAGCCTTAAAGTGCTTCCTTTAAATGAAAAGAGAAAAGTTCTCAACTTAATAGGTGTTTCATCATCTCTTTTCACAGTAAAGTATTTTGAGAGAGACCACATTCACATGACTTTTATTACAGTGTACTGTTATAATTCTATTTTTGATTAGTTATTGTTAATATTTTATACTTAATTTATAAGTTAAACTTAATCATGGCTTATGTACATGCATGAAAAAGCAGTTCAGAACTCTCTACAGTTTTTTTTTAAGATTTTATTTATTACTTTTTAGAAAGAGGGGAAGGGAGAGAAGCAGAAAGGGAGAGATTCATCAATGTCTGGTTGCTTTTCACCTGCCCCTACCCACAGACCTGGCTGGAGACCTGGCTTGTAACCTGGTTATGTGTCCTGGCTGGGAATCAAACCAGTGACCTTTGGTTTCCCAGGTCTGTGCCTTATCCACTGTGCCACCAGCCAGGGCTAGAACTCTGTACAGTTTTAATCATCCATTTGGAATATATTTCCAGCAGATAAGGGTACTACTATATAACTGAAGTTTGAAGAACCTCTCTGTTATTTTTATCTTTCATTTTTCTCTAAAATCTTTACATATCTTACTTTGATGTGTTACTTTTCCCAAGTCAGATCTTCAGTTTCCATCATTAGATTTTATTTTTTAATTTTCCTTACTCAGATTCCTTTTTGTATAATCTTTGTGACTTTGTAAGATTTTCTGATCTTCTTCCATAGATTTTACATCTTACACTTATTTTCCAAAAATGACTTGTTTCTTCTATTAAATTTTTTCAGTTTTATTTTTCTTTTGAATATGCAGAATAATTTTCCCTTGTGTACTTTTTAATATTTTAAATTAAAAATAATAGATTTATTTTAAAGGACATTTTGGGTTTACAGAACAATTGATTATAAAGTACAAAGTTTACATGTATCCCTCTTCCACCCCCAGTTTTTCCTTTTTGCATTCATGTGATATATTACCATTGATGAGCCAATGTTGATGCATTATTATTAACCAAAATAGATAGTTTACATTAGGGTTCACTCTTTGTGAACAAGGCAGGAATCTATAGAATCTATGCAAAAGGATGAATTAATCTAGGGGACAGGTAAAACAGTCTCTTCAGAGAAAAAAATAAAATGTGATAATGATATATTATTTGTGTATTGAAAGATGAATGGGAAAGTGTTAAATCATTGAGCCTAATAGCTCCAATTTAACTATGAAATGGTATGTAAGATAATTTGCTGGGAAATATACATACACACATCAAGAGAGAAAAACACATTTCTGAAGCAAAATCACACATAAAATAATTAACATTTTCATGTTCTAAAGCCTTTTTTAATCATTGCTCAGTTAAGTAAAATTGTAGTTGCAAAAACTCTACCTACATACACAACTAAGCCAGAAAATTCAAATAATACATTGGTGTGAAGTGCTAGTGTCTTAACCTTCTGGGAATGATTATATCTATGGGTAATCCTGGACCTAATTCTCAGCTACTTGGGGAGCCTTCATAGTTTGGTAGGCTCCAAATTTCATTCTCAGTCTGGAAGGGAGTGATATGTCTTCTTGAAAAATGGTTTGATTCTTTAGAGGTGTCTCCAAGGTCTAATTTTGTTAGTTCTGAAAACTAGTTGAAAACTAATTTATGGTATATTTGTGTGTTTCTAGAGAGGACATGATCATACTACATTTCATTTTTCTCAAATACATGTGAATCAACCTGTGCATTCTAGAATTAATAGAATTATAATACATATTTTTTATATTTGGCAATTCAATTATGATACTGCTTATAATCAGTATAAAGAGGTTTTTAATTACTAGTACTAAATCATGAGTTGCATGTTGAGTATTTTTAAATTGGCATTCTTATTTTAATATAAATGAAATTTTGTAAATTATTCCTTTAGAATAATTTTCTTGACTGGAAAGTGATGACATTTTCCAAGGTACTAAAGCTATTTTTATACTAGCCCTGGAAGAAAACAAAACATCTACCTAATTAAATTTCTCAGAAGTTAAAAATTTTCAATTATATTAAAATGAAACAAAATGATGACTCTTCAAAATGAAACAAAATTATATTACTTCAAAATAATTAGAATTGAAGTACGAATTAAAATAGTTGCTTTTTAAATATTAAGCACTTCTTAATTCTGATCCATAGTCTTTATAAATCTATAGAATTCTCTGGTCTGCTTGTTTTAATCTCTTTCTCAGAATTTATGTCCAATATGTGGTTTTCTAAAAAGTTCATTTCCTCTTAGCATTTATATATTTTTTAAATATCTTACATAAACAGCTCCATGAAAGCATTTGCTGGACATGTTGTCATGGTAGAAATATCACAGAAAACAACAAAAAGACATACACTGGTCAAAGTTTGGAAAGGGTGCATAAGATACATGTCTTGACAAGATTGGTGTTTTAAATCCCTCTGATAAGAAAATATTGGCTTTCATACAATTAAGAAATTCCTCTCATGACTCCAGAAGATACAGAAGAAATGGGATGGGGGGGGGGTGGTCAAAGTGAAAAATGGAAAAGGGGAAAAGGATCTTTGAAAGAGATTGAATTCCCCAGTTCAGTTTTATCAGCCCATCATCAGTAACAGACTACATAGATATGTTGCTCTTTTCCATGAAAATCAGCCAGTAATCCTTTTCCTGTAAGGCATGGTTTTTAACTGGGGACATTTCACAAAGTCTAGAGACTTTGGTTCTCACACAAGGGGTGGGGGGGCATGGAAGAGGCAGGGATGAAACTAAACATTCTACAATAAGGAGGACAGGCCCTGACAGCAAAGATTGATCTGGACCAGAATGTCAATAGTGCTGAGGTTGAGAAATACTGTTTTAAAACAAAATGAGAATATTTTCATCTTATTTACACTCATCATGCTGGGTTTTTTTTTTTGAAAATATCTTCTTCTTACTTTCCTGACTCTGCTCTTGCTCATTTTAGCTTAATTTCACTTGTAAATGAATAGTAGTAAGCAATATGATGATGGGAGTTGAGAATTGTGATAACAATTATATAATTGCAATATATTTCCTTTGGATATTATTGGAGATAGTTTTTATTTTATGCACTTCTTTATTTTAAAGATTTTATGTATTATTTCCAGAGAGAGAGGAAGAGAGAGAGGCAGAGAGGGAGAGAGACATCAGTGTGTGGTTGCCTTTCTCCTGCCTCCAGCCACAGACCTGTCTGGAGACCTGGCTGGGGGATCGAACCAACAACCTTTGGGTTCTCAGGCCAGCACCTTATCCACTGTGCCACCAGCCAGGGCTTGGAGATAGTTTTTAATATCTTCATTGAAAAAAAATATATATATATGTATATTTTCAAAATGTAATATTCACAGCATTTGAAATGCAGCAGAGTTTGCTTCTGCCCAATATATTTTTTCTGCATAATGATACTTTTCAATTCATTTCCTAGTCTGAGGTATATTTTTCTCATTCCAGCATAGAGCATTTGTTAAATGCTAATTTCTCACCTACCTTTCTGAAAAAGCATGATTGATCCTAACATTTCTAGCATCCATATTCCATGGTAAATGATAACAACTCCTTCCTGCTTAAAAAGAGCTATAAGATATGAATTAAGCCACCAAAATGTCATTAGTGCTAAAATAACTTATCAGGCTCAAATAAATGCATTCTTGGAGCAAGAGCAGAGTGATGAGTTAATTTGTTTATTGCTTTGCCATGATGTAGGGTTCTTAATTAGCATGAAATCATGTCTTTAAATCCAATGTATATTTAGAGCAAGTAATCACAAAAGCCCATAAAGTAGACCAGCTCACTTAAGGAAGATATCATATTCCTGAGATTAGGTTGGGTTATTAGACTAGCTTGAACAGTAGCTATTGAACTATTTTTTTTACCTGAAATTAGACATTAGTTTTTTTTAAACTGATTTTACCTACATTTTTAGTGTTAGCTTGAAACCCAATTAAACTTTACAGATACACTACAGCTGATATTGATCTTATTTATTAACCAGGTTTTGTTTCTTTTTCTTTTGAAGAAATAAAACAGTCACAATAAATGTCAAGTCTCTGTCATCATGTACTTGACTAAAAAGCAATGTAGCATAGCAATAAAGTGACTAGATGTCCGTGCCAGACAAATCAACATTTGAGTTTCTGTTCCACAACTTAATAGTTGCATACTCTTGGGAAAATTTTCTCACTTTCTAGCCTTGGCCCATGGTAGGAATCAGTGACTATTTTAGGAGGTATTTTTCCATAACAAACATGGTTCAAATTATTTGGTTTTAGATTTTTCTCTCCATTCCTTTCTCACTCCCTGTCTCCCTGGTCTCCTTCTCCCTGTCCCCCATGTCACACACACACACACACACACACACACACACACACACACACTGACATACTAGAAAGTTTTTATACATGTAGGATTATTATATTTTTACCTACTAATAACATTCTTGATGAGGGGTATAGCAATCAAATGCAATCTTCGAAGGCCTGGATCAGGCCAGGAGAGAGGCAAGAGGCAATTGGCAAGGCGTGCATTTTGCTGGAGCCATCAGCTGTTGCAACAGGTTTGTCAGGTTGCTTCCAGCTTGCTGATGTTCATTCTGGAAGCTCGACCTAGGGGTTGTTGCTTTGTTTTTTTCCCCTATTTTTGCAAGATCCTTAATCTTTCATAAATTCTTACATACACTGGCTAGAGAGGTTTCTATTCTCTGCAACTGTTGGCCAGTACTTTTCAGAGGTAATTATAAAAAATAGCAATATAAGGAAGATTATTAATTTTTAAATAGACCCCAAGTAAAGTCATTAACTATTAAACCCAATGTATGTGAATATAAAGTTAGATCAGCCTATGATGCATTTATGGCTTTAAGGAAGAGAACCATCTAATTCTAGAGGCAAAGGACCTTGTTCAGATAATAAGCTGAAATTATGCAGTAGTTACAGCTTTTCTGTTAGTGTTTATGCTTGTTTGTTGTGTTTTATTTATCTTTTGAAAATATTTTACTTATTATTAGATTTTATTTATTATTTTTAGAGAGAAGGGAAGGGAGGAAGGCAGAGAAGGGGAGAGACATCAATGTATGGTTGCCTTTCACCTGCCGCCAGCTATGGACCTGGCTGGAGACCTGGTTTGCAACCTGGTTATGTGTCCTGGCTGGGAATTGAACCAACGACCTCTAGGTTCACAGGCTGGTGCCCATCCACTGAGCCACGAGCCAGAGCTTGTTTTTTTTTTTGGGTGTGTGTGTACCTTTTTGTCCATTGCAGTCACACAAAACAACTTAAAAACAGCTTAAATAGCTAGTTTACTTGGTAGAATGTTAGTTTCCCATAAAAATGCATAGTAAATTTTAGCTCTGTAACTGGAGGCAAATAACACACAACATTAATTCCTTACATGGGCTTTTTCTTTTTAAATTTAATGAAGTTACCCCATTAGTGGTGCTCATTAATACATTCTTAACCAGAGCTCAGCAGCCTGCAGACACAGCCCATGTCCCCCATAGTATCTGGTGATTTATATCTGGGCTCTACTTCTCATTTAGGAATGGAGGAGCCCTACAAACTACTACTATACTTCGTGTTCTGCAGGTTCTCGTAGTTCCCTGTGATGCTGAGATCATACACACTCGTTCTCTCTGAGGCTGGTGTCCAAGTCCCTGACACGGCCCAGGACGCTGTCTGCTTGTGCTACCATGAACTCTTCATCCTGTTTCCTTCCTAGCAGCCGTGCGTCCAGGAAGCCAGTATTGGTTTATTTCCAGCCCTATTATTTTTGTGTACTCTTGACACGTTACAGATCCTTTCCAGGGAGTCAAATTTTAATCTGGTGCCAAAGCGGATGGCACGAACCCAGTGTGTCATCTCTTTCCCCTTGATCCGTAGCACCACATAGTGTCAGGGGATGAATTCAAACCTTTTTCCACTCTCAACAGGTGGTTATTCTGTCTCTCTCCTGCCAGGCACTCCTGCCCTCATTGTTGTCATTCCCATTCCCTTATAGCAGAATTAGATCAGATTCACCTCAAATGTGATTTTCTTTCTCATACATTTGCTACATGTCTGCTTATATTCTTCTCATTGTAGAAAGGCCATAATATGAGGCTTCACACTTAAAAACAAACAAAAACATTATAGACTCAGCAGAATTGTGCTGACATCTTAATGACATTATAAAATAATTGATATTTAAGATAGTATACTAGCTACCATTGGAATTTTTATTTTGCCTGCCATTTTATAGATATAGCAATTAATCAAACAATTGTATATAATGCTTAGAAGATTGAAAATTGCTTTCAATTATTAATGACTTGGCATCCCATGACTTATTTTATCATTAATGAGTTTATCCCTTGAACAAAATTGATTACATTTTCTAATACACACATATTTCCCATCCTTCAACCACAGTGCCAGTTGGTGGGCACCATAGCTTGTGCTGTATCTTTATTGATTCTGATTTTGAATCTATGGTCTTTCAACAGATGCTTTGTCAGATGACTAAAACTAGTTTAGACACTGCCAGCTGGCTGTTAATTTTCTTCTGACATGAGTTTTACAAAGAAGTAAAACTATCTAGAGAAATAAGGTTGCAGCAACTTTATGAGGCAAGTTGACAAAATGGTAGCTGACCTGTATCTTTTCTTTATGTACATGGTAAAAATCACTGCCTTGTTTTTGTATTTTTTCTTTATGCAAATAAATGCATCCAAGGTTAGCTATTTGTACAATACATTTAGGCAAAAAATAGGGCTCAACATATACCTGATCCAATTTAATCATGAGTGGAAAAAATTTATTATAGTATAGCCAACAGTGAACTTTTGTGTCCTAGAGTTTGTGGTTTAGATGCTGGAAATGCCACTAAGAAGCTTTGTGTTCTCAAAGTAAATTATTTAATTTTGAAGCAAAGTCTTTTCATCTGTAAAATGAGGGATAATTCCAATGACGTTATGTTATTAGATTATATAGGAGTTAAAAGCTTAATGCCCTATAAATATAGCGCTTTGTACAGTTTCTGATAAGTGATGGAAGATATTCATATAATGGGGCATTTTTATTTTAAAAAAATGCATCATGAATGGAAACTAATAGTACTTTAAAGGACTTAATGGATAGCTAGTAACTGATGTTTGGAGTGATTCAGTGACATGTTTATGATTCAGTGACATAGCTGATTGGAAACAATACTGAGGCTCAATGAACTTTTTTACCTTTTTGGAAAATGTATTCCCCCAACACCCTTGCCAGTTTATCCTAAATGTTCTCTTCCCATCTAGGTTTGCCTGATTTAGGGGGGAAAGAAACACAATGTGCTCAGTTAAATTTGAATTTCATATCAATACTTTTTAGTTTTAAATATGCTCCATGCAATATTTAGGACATAGTTAAATAGTAAAAGTGCAGTAATAAAAAATGCTGAATAGGGTGCAATACCAAATAATACTGAAATCTGCAATACTAAACAAAATTGAGGTTGCCATATTTACAGAATGTTTATATTAAAATTATTATCTAAGCCCTGGCTGGTGGCACAGTGGATAAAGTGCCAGCCTGCGAATCCAAAGGTCGCTGGTTCAATTCCTCAGCCAGGACAACATAACCAGGTTGCAAGCCAGGTCTCCAGCCAGGTCCATAGCTGGATGCAAGTGAAAGGCAACCTTACATTGATATCTTTCTCCCTCTCTGCCTCTTTTCCTACTCTTCTCTCTAAAAATAATAAATAAAATCTTTTTAAAAATTATCTGTTTGAAATTTAAGTTTAACTGAGCATGTTGTATTTTATCTGTCAATCTAATTTTCATCATTAGTGTTTTATGAACAATTTTTAATTTTGTATTGATTATTCCCAGCAATTCTAGTTCAGTTTTCAACCAACTAAGTTGTCTACAAAACAGATATATACAAGATATAACTATTAATTAATGTGACTGAGTCTCTCATACTATATCTCATATGAAAACCAATCTTATTACTTTTCTGCCACTCTCAGTCTCACCAAAAATTATTTCTTCTTCTTCTTGGCATGTTTTTCATGGCTTTTCTTATGTTTATAGTAGTCTGCACAAGGTTGTCTTATAATATAGATATATTTGAACCTTGTGATTTACATGGTTATATATGGAAAACCCAATTAACCATAGGAAAGCACTATAGTTAATTTGTAAGAAATAAGTCCAAATGATCTTTCATTTTGAGCCTGCCTGATTTCCTGGAAACTAGCTTTGTTATACCATATTTTCCTGACAAACTCAAGTATTGAAAGCCTGAGGTGGGTTCAGCCAATTCATCATTAACTGTATCATATGGGTGAAGTTTGCTGCCAAATAGGTTGCCCCCATATCTCTCTAGGATGCTTATAACTGTAGTGTGCCATCATCCTTCAACTCGGAACACTGCCTGCAATCAGAATTTACCACAGGAGAAAGCTCTTGGGATTGTATCGGCGCATCAATTGATGTAGACCCGTGTGTGACTTGCATTGCTTCTAGGACTCATCAAATAGTGCCCGAACTGCCTTTTACTTCAAAGGCTCAATTCAAGGACTCTTAGGCAAAATTACTTTCTTGTATTAAATGAGGATTTTTACTCTTAAGGAGAATAAACTGGATAGGGAGCCATTAGTCCCAAAATCCATATAGCTTCATTAACAGAGGTGCTGTCTCCACATTTTCACACATTTTTCGTATATTTCACATGGTTATGGAGCTGATTAAAAAAGGTAGGGGGGATAACTGGAATTTTTATTTTCATTCGAGAAAGGATTAGTTCATTCATACTTGATCATAACAGTCATACCTCAGCCTTAGCATTTGAGAAAACACATTTCAAGTTGCGAAGTTGCATCCTGTGAGACCTGGGAACCCTTGATGATCTGACTCTATCTCATGCAAAAACGATGGACTGCAGAAGGCAGCTGTTAGCTGAATTCTAGAAGTTGTGATTTTGTAATGATTGTATTGGACAAAATGTTCACGATTTAAAGTTAAATTGCATAAACATCATATTGAAAAGCAATGCAAGTATAGATAAAAGAAACATGGGTTTTGAGTCTAAATGCCTGGTTTCTAGTTGCAGCACAAACTAATTGAATTTTCTTGGCTAAGACTCTTTAACCTATTTAGGTTATAGTTTTGTTTTGTTTTGTTTTCAATTATAAGTGGGGACTATTGGCTAATAATAATTATAGCTATTCTCTTTAAGAATATAGAGGGATCATTCTTCATTTCTCTTTCTTGCTTTCTATCACAGTTTGCAAAATATCTGCTAGCAAATTAATTATGTTACTCTATTATTAAAATATATTCAAATGCTAAATTTTAAAGATCATCTTTACTGCTGTCATAAGTACGGTCATCTCATGCCTGAGTTATTATTGCATTTGACTCCTTGATGGCCTCCCTTCTTACACTCTGACCTCAATCCCACTTTTTAAAATACCCTTTAAGAATACAAACCAGGTCACATCATTCCTGTGTTCAAGACATCTAGTAGTTTCCCATCTCATTCAAAGTAAAAACTGAGGTCTTTCAATGGCCCATCAACAAAACTGTGCTTGTGTTGGTCCTGTGTTGATTTCTCTGCCTTTACCTCCTTCACCTCTCATTCTCACATCTTCTGCAGGCACATCAGGTAATCTCCAGTTTTGGGCATTCGCATTTAACCAGTCCCTTCCTTGCCAGAGATACCCTCCTTAGAGGATGCACATGATTTACTCACCATTTTGAAGTGTCTGCTGAGTTCTTACCTTCTTGGCTGAAGCCATTTCTAATTACCCTGCCAAACATGACAGCCCAAAACCCCACATTTCTTGTTCCCTTTTCTGGTATACTTTGTCCATAACATTTACTGCCTTCCATCCTACAATGTGATTTCATGCTTACCTTTTAATTATCTCTCTCCCCACTCTAAGGTTAGTTTTTACAAGGACAGTCATTGTTTCTTTCTGTGTTGTTTAGTGATGTATTCACAAAGATGAGGATAGCTCTTGACACGCTGTACATGTTGAATGTATATTTGTTGAGTGAAACAGTGAAGAGGTAAATGGGCCTATGAATAACGAATGGAATGCATATGACAGTTTATATATTATCATGTTTGAATTTCTCAATAATGCTAGTAGGAAGGTACTCATTTTAGTTGTTTTGGTGTTAATGAGGAAATAAGCTGAAAAGTTTAAGTTCATAAATTTAAGCATGGAGCTGTCTAGCTTCAAAATTTCTACTGAAATAAATTATAATGAAGTAGTTTGAAAAGGATAAAGCACTATTCTAAATATGTAATAATATGTAGTTAAAGCAAAGGATTCTTTTTATTCTGCTCTAAAGAGTGAAAAATAAGACAAGATAATTTATTTTGTCTTTTAACTCTGATCCCTATTCAAAGTTGAACATGTTACTTTTCATCACATAAATATATCTACCCCCATATATAATTTTCTACTATGATTGCTGTTATATCTTTTAAACTTCTATTTGTGGGTGTTCTGTGTGTGTGTGTGTGTGTGTGTGTGTGTGGCATTTCTCAAGTCTAGATGCAAGCAACAAATGAAAGAGAATAGTTGTTGAATTTCATATACTGAGTTGTGTTCTTTATAACATAGTCCATGTAATCTACACTGGATATGCACTTTTGTGGGAAACTATATACAGTTTTCCCTTCATATATTACAGGAAGACTAAGTTTGCACCAGACATAAGTCAGAGCAAGAATAGCTTTTCAGGAGACACTGTGATGTAATTTGTATCCCAACTTAGTCATTTGTTGCTTTCATGATTTTTGCTCAACAACATTTGAACTGTAATACTGTTTACTTGATTTTTTTATTTAAATAGACAGTGCTTTTAGTTAAATGCACAAATATGTAAGCAATAAAATTATGGATTTAAGGTGCCATTCTTTCTAATATACATTAATACATGAGAAAAGTACTGAGATATAACCATAAGGCAACTTCTTTTGTATTTTTCAACTCACATTATTTGCTCCAAAAAATTTGGAAGCCATGAATGAACCTTGAAGTGGTTTAAGAATATTAGTGTTTTCTTGGCATTTAGGGTAATGAGACTACCTCTTAGTATGAGGGAGGTGATTGTGAATCAGGAGAAATATGTGGGAACTTCCTGGCAATGTCTGGTTTCTTGAGTTGAGAGTGTGTGACTGTTTAAAAAAATAATTATTAAAATTATACATATATTTAATACATGAATGTTATATATGACAATGAAAATGTGTTCTGATATCGCTTGCTTGTTGAAATCTCTGGGATAAATGTTTTCTTTTAGAGAGAGTTTTGCACAGAATGGTGTCAGTGATAAGATCTTTCCGTAAAGCTGAAATAAAGGTGAATGGATGAAATAAATTAAGTATTGAAACAAGTGCTATTAATGATCTTGCTTTTATAGGAGAAGGGTGCCTATTGCATGGTATAAATGAGGAAAAGAAAGGCATATAAAAGCCAAGTAGCCAAGGGTTAGGGTAAACAATGTAGAATTGGGAGTAGAGCTTTTTTAAATGGGAGACAAATGTTTCTATACAGAGTGACAGCTGGAGATAGCACGACAAAAAGCATTTAGAGGGTGGGACAGTGGCATCACTGAGGATGGGTACCTCCTATTCTTCATCAGCCTTTTCCCCAAGCCTTCCATAATACAACTAAAATCTACATAAAGCATCTTCTCAGCCATTCCTACCACTACTTTCAAATACATTGATCACCAACCTGATGACTGTCTTATTTAGAAATTGTGGAGCTCCCCTAGGGCTTGGGAGAGATTTCAGATAGTTTATTATCAAGGGTCTCAGAGGAAAAAGCATGAAGATGACACGTAGGTACCACAATTGTGATTTGTTTTGTTACTGGATTTATCTTTTAGCTCCTCAATGTACTTTACTACTATTAAAATCAGCTTTAATTATAGTATAACATTTAAGAAGAGATACTGCCTGGCTGGTGGCACAGTGGATAAGGCGGCAGCCTGCGAACCCAAGATCGCAGGTTCGATTCCCCAGTCAGGGCACATAACCAGGTTGCAAGCCAGGTCTGTAGCTGGAGGCAGGTGAAAGGCAACCATACATTGACACTTTTCTCCTTTTCTTCCTCCCTCTCTGCCTTTCTCTCTGAAAATAATAAATAAAATCTTTTTTTTTTTTAAAGAAGTGATACTTATTCTTAGTGGACAACATTGTTAACTATATTTTTAAACAAATGAGCATCCACATAATGTGTGGTAATGAAGAATTAAAATTTAAATATGAAAGTAAAGTTACTTAAGTAAAAAATGAAAAGGACTGAATTTGGAATTATTAAATGAGGCTGTAGTTTTACCCTTGTCATCAATTAGCTGTGACTTTAGTGTGCATGTTCTATGGAGTTAATGTCTTCTGTGAGATCATGGTGTCAGTTGGCTGGTCTAGTGCAGTTGATTTCAAACAGAGCTTTATTAAATCTGGAGGATTTGGCTCATCTTTGGTTTGTTTTCCTTCACTTCAGGGAGTCTGCTTTGTGGAAAGGGTGATGCAGAGTGTATCTGACAGTATTACAGGTCTCTGGCACTCACTTCAAATAGAACAGACACATTTTTATTTGTTTACTATTCTGGGTAAGATTTCAACTGAGCAAACATTTCAGCAACAAAGAAAGTAGTAGACTAGCTGGTCTCTAGGACTGTCTTAGAAAATTATGAAAGAAACATTTTCAGCTTTCAAAGTGGAAGAGTCTAACTGACTCGGAAAGGATACTTTTCTTCAGGATGGAATTCAAATAGTTGTATTAATTTAACATGTCTAAGTGTGATTTTATTTTCTACATGAAAAGCTGTAACTAATCACTTGTGTATTTGCATTCAGTATTTCTTCTGTACTTGCAGGACAGTGCAATAGCAATTTTTTAATATCAACTCTATGTAAGACACCCTTGTAGTCCCTTGGAATTCTGAGAAACATTAAGAAAATTTGCTCAAGTAAAATCTGAAGGAAATCTCTTCTTACAGTGACAGTGAGGTCTAAAGAAATTTAAAAATTATACTTCATAATTTCTTCAATGTCACTTTTTTTTAGGAAGATCATTGTTTATGTGCTGTGTTTTGTTCTCTTATTTTATTTCCCAATTTTATAGCAGTGATTATTTAGACACTTTGAAATATATGAATGTACTGTCTGCAGCCACACCACCCTGAACAGGCCCGATCTCGTCTGAAATACATGAATGTACCTAATTTCCTGAGAAAAATTTAGAACTGCAGGAGGTGTCTTCTAACTAGGAAAAAAAAAAAAGAAAGAAAGTGAGCATCAGGAAGTAAAAAATGAATTTGACACTAATAACAAAATAAAAATGAAGGATTGCTTTTTAGTAAGGCTTATACCTTTTAATAATAATTTTTAAAAAAGCAAATACCTGTCATTTACCTAGGCTCTTATTTTTGGCTCATGCCTTCTGTTGGCTGAATGCCACATGGAGCGAGGGGATGAAAAGGCCTGTGATGCAGTTCACAGTGTCCTGAGGCTCAGGCGCACCAGAGAAGGGTGGAGAGGGGACCTGGGGATGACACACAATTGAAATTTGGCACCACACTCACAGGCATTCATTAAGCACCCCCTGTACAACAGGAAAAACAAAATAATCTTGTAAACCAATGTCCTTGTGGTGGCAGAAAATATATTTGCCTCTTTAATAAATCTCATACATATGCAATTGGTCTTATGTTTTCTTATTATCAGTAAAAACCAAGATAAGGATTTTAGTTTTATATCTAAGTTAATGCCAGGGCAGAGACAGAGAAGCCACTTAAGACTCAGAACTGAAAATAAGACATTGGCAGAATTAGGAAGTCAGAGCTTGAGGAGAAATTGAGGCCACAAGGGCCTTAGGGATTCAGAGAAAGTTCTGGAAGAACATGGCCTACGTTTCCTGTAAGAAAGGGAAAGACAGGTTTCTAGAGGTCACCTCATGCTAGTTAGTCATTAGAAGCAAAAAGAACACTGTTGATATTTGGATTATCAACAAATAGTAGCTACCGTAAGTGCTTATTTTGGGCACTGAATTATTCTAATTATTCTATACTTTGTGAAAGGGTGAAGCAGTTATGTGATGTAGGTCTCTGTAGTGAGCCATAGTCCCCGCCATCTGTCATTGCCATGAAGAGTTAGTAAAAAGAGAGAACAAAATTAACCAGAGTCCTATAGTATGGCAAATGGGTAGAGGCCATCAAAGCTTAGCTTCCAAAACAATAACCTAATCCCAGGTCAGACACATGGACAGGGCACATGGAACCAACAGCAAAGCTGAGTAACCCGAGAAAATAAATCAAATCTAGATCAGAACTTACAGGGTGGATGAACCACAGTAAAAGAATATGCAAGCATACGCCCCAGGGCCACTTGCATGCAGCTGGCTAGCGTTCTGCCACAGGGAAGCACTGTCAACCCCTGGGAAGTAGCTAAGATTTTATCTTACTTGGAAGCTAAGGAGGTAGACATAATAGTTGATGGATGCTGACAGAAGACAGAAGACTTCTGGGTCAAGCACAGAGGACTTTATTACTCACAACACAGCCAGACACATGAATCAACATATTGGTGACAGTTTTCTTTGGTCCAAGTCTCAGGGATGATGTGAATGGGCTGGGTGGCTGCCTGCATTGCAGGGTGTTGAACTTACGGAGCACAAATCTCTTATAAGTGGCAGAAGCATGCTCATCCCTTTTTCCAGAGGAAGCTGTTATATCTTCTGAGGCTACTCACTAGAGCAACATTTAGGGAAAATTATCTACACCAAGGGACAGTCAATGACTCACTAAGAAGGCATGCAGAAATGCAAGAGATCCCTGGGGAAATGTGTCTTAACAATGTACATGGTCTGTGGTCAAGCACAGATGTGTGAGACAAATAGTGGTGTGGTATGAGTGTACGTCACAACTCATCATTCTGGTACAAGTGGATGCTGTTACCAACACAGGATATAGAAAAGATAATTGTTTATAATGATCTTATTGGCCTTATAGGATTTAAATGCTTCATATTATAGATGCAAAAACAAGACTAAATAAAGACTGGCAGTCAGGAAGGAATCACTAATTCCTTGCCAACGGATCCTGCCACCATTGCGGGAGGGAGAGAGGCCCAGGACTGTAGGCCTTTGAGCCCAAGTCCCAGCACAGTTTTCTGAGGAACAGTGTTAGATTCAGATGATGTCTTTGAGTTTTTACTTTAACACTGCCTAGTTTTCCAAAGGCCAGCAATCTTTCAGTGGGTGGCAACCCCAAGTCCTGTTTTAGCCCACCAGAGTTTGAGAGCAAGTTGCTCAGAAGTTAAAGGCATCCAAGAGAACTCACCAACTTCCAAATGAACCCTGAGAAGACGACTTGTGAATACAACCACCTTTATTCCAAGAGTTACTCATTTCCAGGCTGTTCTCTGGAATTCAGCATTTCCTTTGATTCTCACGCTGATTTAAGAAAATCATGTTAAGTTGTCAATTCTTAAAAGTCAGAGAAATTTACCTGAAAAAAGAAAAATCAAATTATTGACTTCCTTTGAAAATCTTAAAGAATACTTTTGACATTATTGAGGCTTTTCTGTCTTTTTAAAGTGTTTTCCCATACTTTTGACTTAATAAAAGCCGTGGTTCTATTAGTAACATTTTGCTGTGTCCACAGAGTGGGTGGGAAGCCATAGATGGGGCCAGTCTGGCTTCACCAACCATCACCCACATCACATCTGTCCTTGGCCCTGACCTTGAGGGTCAGCTCAAGGGGCATTAAACCAGTGCTGTTACTCTTAGTTCATAAAATGCTTGTCCACATGAGAAGCCTTATTATAACCTACCCCTGGCATGACAGTGCTCTTTAGCTAATTGTAAGTTTCTGGTACAGAATTTAAATTTAAGTAGGTACACTAGCTTAGAATAAAGTCAGCAGTACTTGCGTGTCAAGATGAGACAAGGAAGAAAGCTGTATTGTTACAATTCTATTATGGCAGGTGGTAAAATGTAAAAATATCCTAGATTTAATAACATGTAAGGATAATCAGGGGCATATGGATCAGTTAAAGATTAAAGCTTTCATTTAAAAATCAAGTAAGTGTCTTTTTCTTTTTTAATCCAGGTGTTACAAACAACAAATTCTAAAGGCAAAAGCCCTTGTGGCTGGTGGGAGATGGGGATGTGGGGAGAGGGGTGGGGGGCAGAAGTAACACTCAAGACAAGAAGGTGGAGGTAGTGAGCTGTAATTAGAAACTTGATTGGCACCTCCATTGCAAAGGGTAATTGCTTAGCAGAAAGGCTAGAATAAAATCTAGGTTTCTACCCATGACTTGAAAGATATCCAAGCCCAGATAATCAGCGAGTTTTATACACTACACTAAAAAGATGACTTATGCAGATGTTGTGATAGTAAATGTTAGATAAGGAGTCTCAGGGCCAAAACTCAGATGAAGGATAACACACTAAATCATCCTGTTAATGCAGGTATGAAGGGTATCAAGAATGTATTCATCTCAAAAATGTTCTCTCATATCTCTTTCTCTTGAGGGTCTCTCGGGTATGAAGGAAAGAGAACCCTCACATAATGTTGTTGGGATTTTAAAGTAGTGCAGCCTATGGAGAACTATAAGGAGGCTTCTCAAAAACCAAGAACAGAACTACCATGTGACCTAGCTACTTCACGTCTGCTCTTTTTCTCTCACTGTTACTTTTTTTTCAGTTTTTGGTTGCTCAGAGTATCTTAATGCCCTTAATAACTACTCATTTCCAATTGTATAAAACATATGATTTTTAAGAGCTCCTAATTGGCAAGTACTCTACATACATATTTTGCCAAATTAATACAATGTATAGCTCAACATTCTATGCACAGAAATATGGCATTAATGTATTTTCTTGTCTTGCTAATGTCTAGCCCAGTAACATGTTTAATAGAGAAGAAGAATCACTAGTTTTAATAGACTAGGATTCTAATAAGTTCTGCTGCTTGCCAGAAACACATTTTGATCAAAGAAACTTCTCTCGGTATTAGCACTGTGAAGAGCCTAGATATGGTGACCTCCAGTGCCTCTTCTAGGTTTAAGAGTATTTGTTGGTTTTGGTTTCAGTTCACGTTGTTGTTAGACATTTCCCCAGGCCTTCCCCAAGCTGAGCATATAAAGCAAGTACTTGCAAAAGGATGTGAGATTACTAAGTCAGTTATTCATCAGATCTGAAGTGTTCTGCAAGTCAGCTTGTTCAAAATCGCTTATGTGATAACAATGATACTGTTTAATTTTAAGTTTTATAAGTATTTTAAAAATGCCCCAATACTGGCATTTCTTCATGATTCCACTGTGATGATTTTATTGGGCTGCATTTTAATGGTAAAACTGTTCCCTTATCCAGACCTTACTCTGCCCATTTTTATTAATATATACACACATGTATATATTGAATCTAAGACATTATTATACCTTTTAGACTACATATATAACAAAAGGACAAGCTTCAGAATTTGTTGGCCAACCTTTGTCTTTTTTCTTTTTTGGCTATAAGCAACTAGCAAATACTTCCAATTGAAATGTAAGTAGGCATTATTTTTGCCTATTATATACATTGAATTTTTTTCACCACATGACGAATAAGTTCTATGTAAGACATCAGAGCCAGGAATGTTTTTATGTGAGGAAGAAAACGAAAGTAGACAGACTGGAATTTATTAGAGCTCAAATTGAAAAGTGAAAAGTACTGTGAAAGCAATCATCACTCCGACTTATCCCCTGGCAGGAGAGAAGAATAAAAATTAAGAATATAGTCCTGGCTGGTGGCACAGTGGATAAGACGCCAGCCTGTAAAACCAAAGGTTGCTGGTTTGATTCCCCAGCCAAGACACATAACCAGGTTGCAAGCCAGGTCTCCAGCCAGCTCTGTGGCTGGAGGCAGGTGAAAGGCAGCCATACAACTGTCTCCGTCCCTCCCTGCCTCTCTCCCTTCTCCTCTCTTTAAAAATAATAAATAAAATCTTTTAAAAATTAAAAATAAATGAAGAATATGGAATCTTTATTATTAATGTAAGAAGCACCACTCTTTTTACAATTACTGTATGGAAAACTAGTCTTTCCCATTCCTTGGAACACTTAGATTTGATCCTCACATGATCTATTGTGACCAAAGGGTGGAAGACACAATCCAGGGGGGGAGAACCTATCCGTCAAGAGAATCACAAGACCTCCTCAATCTTTGTCTGCAGTAGCATCCTTTATTAACATCATAGTAATATATCATAACAGTAGTAATAACATGGGCAAAAAGTAATAAAACTTTTTAGTAAATATACCATAAATAGCAACTGCATTATTTCTATATGTTGGGAAGTGATACTCAATTTTGGACAGAGCTACAATGATAAGTTGACTGGGGGAAAACCAGATGAGAGAGATGTAAAGAGATAACAGAAAATTAGCTTATATGATGTAGAATCTTTAGATGGCAGCAATGATCTTAATAGCTAATAAAAAGAGTTTTTGTTCAGCCAAAAATATTTATTGACTTTCTTTTCTCTACCAAGTGCAGAGATGAATTCTAAAGCTACAGATCAGCAAAACAGGCAGGGCCTCATTTTTTTAAAACTGCTTTTATTCGTAATAGTGTGACTAGCTTGCAAATAGGGTTATTATCATTAATGTTTTCTATTCTTGGCTATTCAATAAAATCGACTGAGAACTAGTTTAAATGCCAGTGTTGACAGTTGTCTAGGGCCCTTTACCCAGTCTTATTTAACCATCTAGGAAGCATTGTGCATTGAGAATATCTATTAAAAATAGATTAAGAAAGGGAAAAATGCTGCTGTCTGTCAAGGTAAGAAAGTAAAGCATAAAAACGTTAAAACTGGGATCAAAATAATATGTTTTAGTTTTCTAAAGTTCATATTTATTCAGAGTTATGCCTTATTGTGTAACTAGAAACTAGGCTCATAATGGCTAGAATTAAAGTTTCTATTCCTTTGGAATTGATCAACAGTTTCTTTCATTTTATTTCTTTGTGGAAACCCCCAAATTGCATCCCCTTTGTTGTCTCAAATATTGGTCCCTATAACAATTCTTATTTTTTAGATTGAAAAGATAATAATAAATGAAATTAACTAGTTTTTAATTAGTAAGATTTTCTACATTTTTATACTGATGATGAAGGTAATCCTCCTAAGCAGCAGCCTAGGCTTGTCACCCTGGTCTGGTTTCCATATTTCTTTTAAAAATAGTACTTATGAGGGAAAAAAATAGTTAAAACTGCCCTGGCTGTTGGCTCAGTGGATAAGGTGCTGACCTGCAAACCCAAAGGTAGTTGGTTCTATTCCCAGCCAGAGTACATAACCAGATTGCAAGGCAGGTCTCCAGCCAGGTCTGTAGCTGGAGGCAGGTGAAAGGCACACATTGATGTCTCTCCCTCTCTCCCTACCCCTCTCTCTAAAAATAATAAAATCTTTAAATAAAAGAGTTCTAACTAAGGCTTAATCACATGTGCATCCTTTCTATCTCATCTACAGCAAAAAGAATAAAGAAGAAGCTATTAGAAGATATTTTCCATCAAAATTGAGGAGTAAATTCAGAAAGGAAAAATGAATAATCGGGAAATAGTGTATTTAACACAAGAGAGAAGTGGACAGAATTCATAGGATGACAGCTGAGTGGCAGGCAAGAGAGGGACAGTCAGGATGATAGCAGGAGGACATAGAGTTTAAGGAAGGTCTCTAGAAAAAGCATACATCTATTGTGTCTGTAAGTGAGTTCTGTTTGTGGTGTAATCACATTTTTAAAAGAATATTGATGAAATGAAATAGTTTCACCAAACATAATAGTTATTTCTAATATGTATGAATAAATTGATGGGTAGGGAGGGTGCAAATGTTAAACCAATATTTGAAAAAATACAGCAATAGTTTATATGGCAGAAATATAACATTAATGCTGAAAAAGCCTAAAACCAAAAACCCATGTTTTATTTAAAAAAATGTATAAAACTTTTTGGTCAACCTCACTGCTGTTTCTTTAGTTCTTAACTAAGGATCTGCATGAAGACGCTTTTCCTCAAGGAAAAGTCTATTCTCGTAATGGTTTATTCCTGACACCAAACTAGGGCATGTCTAGAGACAGTTCTTTTTTCCCAGTTTTCTTTAGGCTGATGATGATTCTAATAATCAGGTTACAGAAAAATTATACAAAAAAGATTCAAACAGAAACAATAGCAACAGGCAGATTATTGAGCAGTCTTCTCCAAGTCTTAGCTTGCTGGGGGTAAAAACTTCCATAATAATAATAATTTCTTGTGAAAGTCAGGCCTTATTCCTATTACTGCTTGTCCAGTGACCATGAAAACCAAATTCCCACCCTGCCTGAGTCCACCTCTAACGCTGGGATGAATGGGGTTGTACCAAAGTTCCAAAGTCAAGAAGAGAGAGATAATATTGAACTTTACCTAAGTCCTGTACTTCTGGAAAACAGCAATGATAAAGAACCCCGCCCCCTTCCAACCCCTTCAGGTAATAGGAAAGGTTTTACTGCAAAGAATCACACTTTTCCCATATGACCTGGGGGATGACTCTCATATTTATCTAGCACAAGGCTGACACTCATGCTCCAAATTCTCCTTCTTTGCCTTATCAGTGACTAGCTGAATATTTCACCCACTGACTAATCTGGACAAAATGCCTATTAACCACACTTGACCAAATTTTAGCAGGTTTCTCTTCCCAGGATCCCAAACTTTGACCCAGAAGAGTGTTTAAGCAAACAGTGGAGCTTAATGGATACTAGAATGTGAATTGATACCCTTAAAAGTTTCCTTCTGAGAATTGGCTGATAGCAAAGAAAGACATTCCCACTCGGCTATCCAATCAAACCATCCACTCATCCCACTGTCCTTCTCCTGATCTTCTTTGTCCTTGTGTATTTTTTTCCATAAAAGAAAACCCTTTTCTGCCTAATCTTTGAGACACAAGTTGTTTGGTTTTTTGTTTGTTTGTTTGTTTGTTTTGCTGAAACTTGTTCCCTGTTACAAACGGCACTTTCTCCCTATTTCAATACTATTTTCCAATAAAACCTTTTCTTCAGGTCTGAATTTGGTTTTTTAGGTTGACAAGGAAAACTCGAAGTCTAGAGATTAAAATTTTTCAGTCTTAGTAAAATAAAGGCTCCAACTTTTCTTTTTATTTTCTACATGTCATCAAAATTCAACTTTGTTCATTTCAGGGCATAACTGATATAAAAGATTATACCAAATGCCAAATTTGCTTAAAAAATTGTGGGTTAAAATGTTAATAGGTTGTCTTAGTAAATTTTTTTGAAAATATATTAAATAGCAGTGTTTAATTGTCATTAAGTGTTAAACTATATAATCACCCCACAGCACAGTAGACTAGATACCCTTATTTAGACCCATTTTATTTAATTTTTTAAGTAAATTAATTGGGTGACATTGGTTAATAAGATTATATAGGTTTCAACTGTGCATTTCTATGATATATGATCAGAATATTGCATTGTGTGCTCACCATCTAAAGTCAAATCTTTTTTCATCACCATATATTTGACCATTTTTCCTCTTTACTACTTGCCAAAGTCCCTACCCTCTTGTAATCACCATACTGTTGTCTGTGTCTATGAGTTTTGTTTTTCTTGTTTATTTGTTGCTTTCAGTCTGATATCCCACATATGAGTGAAATTATACGGTTCTTAATTTTTTCTGTCTGACATTTCACTTAGCATGATATCCTCAAGATCCATCCAGGTTGTCACAAATGATAGCATTTTATCTATTCTTAAGGCAGAATAGTAGTCCATTGTATGTATAGCACATCTTCTTTATCCAATCATCTATCGAAGAATACTTTGGTTTTTTTGATATCTTGGCCACCATGAATAATGCTGCCCTGAACATAGGGGTGTATAGAATTTTGCAAATGGTTTAAAATTTGGGGATTAGATACTCAGAGGAGAGGTTGCTGGGCTGTATGGTAACTCTATTCTTAATATTTTGAAGAGCTTCCATTCTGTTTTCAGTAGTCGCTGTACCAGCTTGTATTCCTTCCAGCAGTGAATTAGGATTCTTTTTTTCTCTACAACCTCTTCAACTCTTGTCATTACTTGTCTAATTGATAATAGCCATTCTAATAAGAGAGGTGATATTTCATTGTATTTAGACCCATTTTAAAAGTGAGAGGTTTTAAAAAATATGAGGGTTAAATAAGTCACTCAAGCCACTCAGCTACTATGTGGCAGACCTATGACTTCAATCCAAGTTTGTCCAGGTTGCTCTTAAATTTATGTAACTTTCATGAATGAGTACACACACATGTATGCTATACATACTTTTTAGTTTTACCTAGAAGTTGGAAATGACAGAATAATCAAGCATTTTATTGATGGTATTTTAATATTTTAGTAATCTCTAAGTATTAAACAATAGCATAGCAATCACCTTTGTAATTAAATAATGGTTACTTAAATAGTTATTAACCTTAGAATGATGATTGTGAATGTAATCACTGAGGAGACACAAAATTCGATTTAGATATGAATGATTGACAATGGAATCCTATGGAAAACTAATGTTTAAGAGGAAGTCAGAGAAAGAGGAGGTTCAGAAAGTATTTTTTGACAGAGTAACTAGAAGACCAGAAGAAAGGGTAATCACTGAAGCTAGAGAATAGTAGAATTTCAAGGATAAAATTGTGGATAACAGTTTAAGTGCAGGAAAGTAACATAAAAGAACTATATAGTTTTTGCATTTAGCAACCAGCCATTGTTAATAACTCTAGCAAAATAAGTTTAAATGTAAGACTAAGAGCAGAATATAGTGGTATAAAAGGGCAAGTTGAGGTAGCTTGAACATAGAATATAAACTAAGCAAGTTATTCCACATAGAAACATGACTATAAATGGGAGAGTAGATGGATATATAAGACTAGATGTAGGAAGATGCAGGTATAAGACAGTTCACTTTTTGTAGCTGTATTAAAATGTGAGTGTGTTTATATAGTTAGTTTAAGGGAGACAATCTTGGGGACGATGGTGAGACTGATATTGTAGGAAAAATAGTTTATTAAGTTCACTCACAGGCAGGAGATAATTAAGTCAAGTACACCTATAGAGCACTTGGCCATTGAGATGAAAAATCAAAGAGAAAGAAAGTGATGAAGTCAAATTAGAATGATATTAAGAGAAAGATGTGAGACTTCATATCTGATAGAGTGTATTTTCTCACAGAAGTCAGAAAAGTTATTGTACTAAGAGATGGGGATCAAATACAGCTGTATTATTGGGCTTCACAGGGCCACTCCAGGTGCCACTGGGGAGATGGAAAGAGAATGCCCTAAGGTCTTGCAGGTGCCGGTTGGGCATCAGGTTTTAGCCAAGATTAAAGATCACAAATTTGCAATTGTGCTTTTATACTGTAGCATTTAGCTGCTGAAAAGATAATCCTTATTTCTTCTTTCCATCACTTTCAATGGCAGTGAATATTTAACTTGAATGCAAATGAATTCCTCTCACTTTATTTAAAAAACTGGAAGTCAAATCTATTTGACATGGTGGTTATTTAAATGCGTACAATTTTACATCCATGTTTATGTAAGTTACAGAACCCTGTGTCCCTAGATTTGATAGAAACTGTGATTTTATATTGATGCTTGTTTTGGGCCAGTAATCAAACTATGCACTTGGGTATGATGGTTGAAAGTTCAATTGGACATCCATTTAAAAATTTCAGGTCAAAACTATCCTTGGTCATATATATTTTTTTATTGTTCTGAGCCAGAAGAATGTGAATCTTAGCCCCTGTCCTTACAGCCATCATCATAAAAACCTTCCAAGTCTTTTTTATGCCACCATATGAATAAAAATCAAGTTAAAAAAAGCTACATGCAATTGCTGTTACCACAACATAGAGATATGTGATTGGTTTTCTCTACAAGCATCAAATAAATACACTACTCCATCCATCCTACTCCAATTAGGTTTTATTTTAGATGGGTTATCAAAACCTAAGGTATACAAGCTCCTTTTGAAATTCAAATGCTTAATTTTTGTAAGGCTTATTTAAATCAGATTGCTCTGAAAAATTATTAAAATTTAAATGGAACCTTTAGGGATATTAAAATATAGTGCATTATTTATCAACTGACAGGTCCACATAGTTTACCAAATGTAATTTCAAAGTGTACTGTGCTGTTTCTAAGATGAAATTTTTAAGATACATTTACCCTAATGTGGCCAACTTAGGGATCACACAGCTCAAAAATATGGGTATATTGCTGGCTTGTTGAAGAGATTTATATTAAAATATCTAAAATATGAAGTATTAATTTCCTTAGTTTGATATATTTAATATAAAATATCATGTTTAAATCCCATGTTTATGCTATATCTAAAGAGGAAGTTCAGCTCTTATTTGGTAGTTACAAAATAGTCACAGGAACATAAGGTACAACATAGGAAATATAGCCGATAGCATTGTAATAGCTATGGTTTGAGATGGTTACTAGAGTTATAGAGGATTACTTCATAAATTATATAATCATTTGATCATTATGCTGTATACATGTAACTAATATAAAGTAATATTGACTGTCAACTATGATTGAAGAATTAAAAAATAAAATAACTAAAGGGTGTTATAAAATTTTAAAAATTCTTTCATAACATAGTGCTTCATCTTGGACACTTTGCACATAGAAAGACTAGCAGTTGTTATATGTGACTTGTGCACATTTTTCAGGAATTCATTAGTACATGAAACCAAATCTGTGCCTTCCATTTAGACTTCTTCAGCTTCCAGTTTTACCTACCTAAATGTGGGAATCATTTAAAACAGAGATTTTATATCAAGAATTTTATTTGACACGTAAGTAGGTCTACTGAGTATGGCAAATTTAAGGAAAATACAGGTTAATCAATATACAGAATAGGCCATGGTTAATTTACATATCATGAAGTGTGTGTAACTTCACTGATAATTATCTTAATATATACTCTAAAAATGTATTTCCTCTTCTTGAGGAAATTCACACTTTGATTTTAAAATTCAAAATATTCCTTTACTCTTCCCAGAGGTGCAGTGTGATGATGTCAGAAATAAAACAACAACAACAAATCTATGACACCTCTACTTTGTATCAATGATAGATATGATATGTCTACTCTATAAATGAATTAGTAATTCAAATTATTAACTAATGCTTTAAAAAATGAGAGGCTTAAATGCTCAGTTAACGATATTATTATTCTTGACTTTTGGAAACAATTTGAAATAACACAGGAAATTTTACGCTCACAGTTCTTTCAGATAAGCAGGATGAGTTACTAAATAACCATGACATTCAAATTTCACAGCAGAGGATCAGCCTGCAAACAGATTACTTCTTTATGGCTTTAACACTGGATCATTGATGTGCCTGAAGAAAATCAAACTAAACTAAAACTAGAATATATAGTTACATTCATAAAGAAATAAATACTGAAACATATACTTTCATTCATGATTGGGGATTTTGTTAAATATTGGCCTGAAAAGCTTTAATTTACAGAATAGAAGAATTACACAGGTCATCAGCCTATGGCCACACCACCCTGAACATGTCCCATCTGGTCTAAATCATATAGGTCAGTGAGCTCTTTGAGATAATGGCAAAGTGTAACAATGTGGCTTCCATTGCTGGAACAAATGAATGATCCACAATAAATTTTACGTATCTTACAAATTTTAATTTGCTTTTGACATTATATCCAGTTCCAGTTTCTTGAACAGTTTCATTACCAGCAAATCTAAACAGTCATTTGTATGCAGCTCTAAGTGGTTGGTCTGTATTTGAAATTACAAAGTCCTGGGAACTCTGGAATTCTCCACAAGGCATTTATAGAAAACAAAAGAAAGCAAATTCCAGAAGCTAGCTATTAAGAGGGCGAATTGACCTAAGATAAGTGAACAAAGTGCCAAGAGCTATAGAGCTGATAGCTGCAAAGGAACAACACCAAAATAGATACTCTCCCCACAAATCGAAGGATAGATTCAGTGTTCATAAAGAACTTTCAGTGTTTATAGAACTTTCAGTGTTTATTCAGTGTTAATAGAACTTTCAGAGTGGATGGTAAATAAAATATTTTTGTTTTGAATATACAATTACAACTATGTAAGTGTGTATATATGTATATATAGTAGTATGCTTTTATATAACATAGTTATATATCTTTGTGTATAAAACATGTATTTAGAGATCATAACTATATTAAGTAAGTAATTTGCTCTATTGACATAATACTGTGGAGATTTTATCCTAAATAATTGTACCTTATAAAATAGACTAGATTTATACTAACTTTCAACCCACTTTCAGCATGTTCCCATTTTCAAAAAAAAAAGTCAGCCATTTAATCTTGTTTAGTTATTTACCAAAAATGAAGCAAAGATTTGTGACAGGAAATATTATATGACTCACCGGATAGCCAGAGAAGATGAGTAAGATAGCTAGTTCATCATGGTGTCACTTTGGCTAATGGAAGAGGCGGTGAATTTTTAAGTAGTGGTGACAGTGCTGACAGACCCCAAATTAAAACTCTGCAAACTTAGTAAACATATTAACAGATGACGTTCACATGATAATATATAGTTAGTTTTTTGTTTTGTTTTGTTTTAAGATTTTATTTATTATTTCCAGAGAGGGGGGAAGGGACAGAGGCAGAGAGGGAGAGAGACATCAGTGTATGGTTGCCTTTTACCTGCCTACAGCCACGGACCTGGCTGGAGACCTGGCTGGCGACCTGGTTATGTGCCCTGGCTAGGAATCAAACCAGCGACCTTTGTGTTCTCAGGCCAGTATAGTTAGTTCTAAAAAGTGGCATTAGAGGATGTTGTCTAGTCATACTACAGATGTATCAAGAGACTTATCACTAAGTATAATAAGTACATTTATTATGGTAACTCCTGTTTTTATTTATGTTTTTCTTCTGATCAGGATATAGCACACTGTATCAAGGGATATCTAAATTATAGAAAGCCATAGTACCAAACTTTACTTACTTATATTTAAAGCACATCTGTATTATTTATTAGGTCTCTGGCACTGTGTGGAAAGCTAGGGTTATAACTAAAATGTATAAGGCAGACATGTAGCCTAACCTCAAGTTGCTTTGGGTTTTACAGCAGAGGATGTGTGCAATCCTGTGGAAGAAGACCCAAATGCTACCTAACACATGCTTCCTTGAGTAATTGCTCTTTCTTAGATTCTGTATCCCGAGACATACTCCCGCCTATGGATGAGGGGTGGGTGGGTGAGGCTCCTGTGAATGGAGTAGAACTTAAAAGGTTAACTAATTCAATTGGGCTTTCAACCTACACTTCCTTCCATTTATCATAGCATCAGTGACCCCAGCCTGCCCATCTTGAATATCTCTGGTCTTCTTCAGGGCAAGTCATCTTTCCTTTGCCCATGTGTATAGATTCCAACCGTCTCTGTGTTGCTAAAAGAATGATCTTCTTCTAATGTCCTCTACTTGTCTTGTTATTGAGGAGATATAGTAAACACATTCTGGACAGGTCAGGATGATTTTCCTACCCCCTGGCCCAGTCCCACCAGCCTCACAAAGATAAATGTATTTGATGAGTAAGACCCTTTCTTACAAGTGCAAAATTCTTAGTGACTTTACTCTGGGATACCTTGTTGTCTTTGGGACTTCCATCTGCCTAGCACAGTTCTAACTGTGTTAGTCCACAGTGCTCAAGCAAGGACAATCAAAAGGGTTAGTATTCCCTTCTAGAAAAGAGCACGTGGACTGTGGGTAGCAAATCAGAGGGTGAGGGAACTTTTGGGGGCAGGATCCTTGTTCTTAAGCTAACTTAGGTGGTGTGACCAAGCAGAAAAGGGTGTCCCTATCACCATTTAATAGTGACTCAACTCATAGGTACCAAGGGGCAATAAATAAGAGCTAATTTTGTACTGTCATCTCTAGGATGTAAATATGATTAATCATGTAATTTAAAAAGATTTCACTTCTGGTAATGGACTGTCTCTGACCTTAACAAATAAAAGATATTACTAAAAGGACATAAATATAGTTTAGTAATAGTAAAGCATTTATAATAGGGTTTTCTCAAAGCACCTCAGCAATATTGGCTAGAGGAGCAGGTGAGTGTTGGTCTGACAGATTTTCCTCACTCACTGGTTCTGCTTCTCCTTGAGTGGCACACATATTGCAACATTGTCTGAGTGACATATTCATTGCACATGATTGGAGTAACATCTTAGTCTTTTATAGCTATTCCAGGTGTGTCTCAATAACAGTAGGATTTAAATTCTTCACGTATTTTATTATTCTGGTTATTTTTGTTACTACTGGCTTAGATACTACAAAAAATACATTCAGATGATAAAAAGGAAATAGCTATGATGATTTTCTTTTTTCTTTCTTTCTTTCTTTTTTTTTTAAAGATTTTATTTATTATTTCCAGAAAGAGAGGAAGGGAGAGAGGCAGAGAGGGAGAGAAACAGAGAAACATCAATGTGTGGTTGCCTTTCACCTGCCTACAGCTATGGACCTGTCTGGAGACCTGGCTTGCACCCTGGCTATGTGCCTTGACTGGGGAATTGAACCAGCGACCTTTGGGTTTGCAGGCCGGCACCTTATCCACTGTGCTACCAGCCAGGGCTGATTTTCTAATATGAATGCTCTAACATGCTCTGTGCTAAATGCTTCTACCTGTAAATACTTTCCAAGTGGTTTTTTTCCTGAGGCTTTGATAATGTAGCTTTTAAAATCTGCATTCCCCTAAGAGCAAAACCTGAGATGTTTACATAGGAAGAGATCAAAGGGAGCAGGAATGAGAGTGGGGAGAGTGAAGGGGAAACTAGGAGAGTTCATTAAAAAAGATGTGCGATTGATTTGACTATCCCTATTGGCAAGTGATGTTCAAATCAGTTGTAGGCCAGCAGAGCTGGTTTGAGACTGGGGACAGTGAAGGGGAAAATAGGAAAAGCCATTCAGATGTGTGTGCTTGATTTGGACATCCCTACGGAAGAGTGATATTCAAATCACTTGTGGGCCGGCATGATCCTTTTGGATCTACGTCTAAGTTTTCCCCCTTTTCATTCTTTGCGAGTATTGTTTACTCTCTCTGCAGTGCTTTGTCCCTTACCTTCCCCTGGTTGGCTAACTCCTGTGTCTTTTTATAGTCTCAGGTTTTTAATTTAAATGCCATTTCCCATGGAGGAGTTCTTGAAGTTTCTCCTAGCTCTTTCAATTCCCTCTTGACAGCTTCATAGCAACTCTTCTGTTCTTTTTCTTTGTGGTACTTGTCACACTCTTGGTAATTATTCCTTTCACTTTTACCTGCTGAACTTGGTAAAAAGTTATCAAGGTAGGCACCCTTTGTTTTACATGCTGCAATTAGCACAGTTCTTGGTACTATCAATACTCAGTAGAGTTTTCTTCTTTCTTTTTTCTTTCTTTCTTTCTTTCTTTCTTTCTCTCTCTCTCTCTCTCTCTCTCTCTCTCTCTCTCTCTCTCTCTCTCTTTCTTTCTTTCTTTCTTTCTTTCTTTCTTCTTTCATAGAATGGAGAAATGAAAGAAAGTGGTATTTTGAATCTACCATTAGTGGGTTAGGTTAACATACCTAAATACAAATGGATACTACTATTAAAAAAATGAGACTGTTGAATATAGTTCTTGGTAAAACACGAGTTTATAACCCTATCTGTATCAAACTAGGTGAGTCTCCTTCCCTTTTCCTGCCTTTGAGGCATAAGCTTTTTTGCAGTGCTTTGGGCCATGTCCCCGAGCTGAACACACACAGGTGTGGAGTCCCCTTTGATGTATCAATGAAACAGTTTGTGAAGCAGCACCTGGTATAGAAACTCGGCACTTCTCTTTGATTTGCACTGTCCTGGCCTCATGTCCCTTTTCTCACCTCCACTGGCTTGGGCTTGAAATTACCAAATGAAGAATTAATATTTTAATCCACTCTTAGACACACCTTTTCTAATGAACACTACAATACCACATGTGTTTTCCAGCCTAAGTGAACCTACAAGCACATAGGCTCTTGGAAGAAAAAGTCCAAACATATGAGAATCAGAGAGACAAGAATTCCTTATCATGCATTAATAGCCACTATCAGTGCTCTGATTTCATAGCTGGAGACACGTAAGAAAGGAAAATGAAATAGTTAAGTTCTTCAGTAAGAAGAAAATTTCAAGTCAATTGACAATATTGGTAGGGAAAAAATGTTCAATTAGAGAACATGTTTTGGAAACTTGGGTTTTAGAGAAATTATGTATGAGGTACCAATGAACAAATGTTTCCACTGAGGATGAGACTGTAGAGAATTAGAGTGAAAAATGTATAAAAAGTGTGGCTGTCAGTTATGATATATCTTTCATAAGTCTCCAGTCGAGAGACTTGTGTCCCCAGCCACCAGACACATACTTTTTTTTCTATTTCTATGGTAGAAGAAGAAGAGTCTAAGGTCTATCTTTGCCCTTTTTTGCTAAATAAAAAAATTATAAATAACATTTAAAAAATAAGGATAGCTTATATTAAGGATTATATAATGGGGTTGCTAGATAGTGCCCTTCAAAATGACAGTATCATAAAAATCATACATAGCTGAAGAACTATGCTGAACTGATGGTGACGAAAGAGATGCATCAACTTTAGGCAATGTGTGCTGACTGGTAGAGCCTAGATTATAGAACAAAAGTCTATAAAGAATATTACTTGAGCAATTAGAGAATTTTATTTTGGACTGTGTATTAGGTATTAATATTATATTATTGTTGAATTTCCTGAAGATATATATACGTGTGTGTGTGTGTATGTGTCTGTTTATTCTAAAGGATGCTGCAAATGAATTGGTTGCTTTGCTTTTATCTCTGACTGTGAACCTGACTGACCACATAGTCACACCCCAGGTATCTTCAACATCCAAGATCACACCCTGGTGGATTGTGCCACAGAGTGATGTCCTTTCTAATGGACCCACAGGAAATGGACTATCCTTAGTGGAGAATGAGGGAGATGGTAATAGAGATGTAATCTCCCTGATCTCTCCCGCAGCACCATTCTGGGTGGATGCTGTGACCAGCTCTGCTCCAACTTTGGCGGAGGTACCCATCCTGAAGCAGAAGTGTTTACTAACCACTGAGTTCTAAGGGACTGCCTCCTTCTCACCTGTGACTGCAAAGTTTAGCTCCCTCCAGCAGTGTCTCCTGAAGTCAATTTCTGCTGAATGTTTTGGGTTAAGGAACTTGTCCTTTACTTGTCAGGTAAAAAAAATTTGCCTAGACTTGACTTTAGTTTCATAAAAAGCAACTACATTTTTTTGTCCAACTGGAAGTGTGTAATTACATTGCATGTTCCCCATACAAAATACACACACACACAGACACACACACACACACATACACTGTTTTATTATGTTGGTATTGGCTCAATACTTTTAGGACAAATTTGGTTATGTAAGAGAGTACTTTTATTCTTAGGAGATTTATGCTGAACTATTTAGCAGTGAAGTAGCATGAGGGCTGCAAGTAAGTGCTTTCAAAATAGCATGTTTTATTTACTGTTTGACTCTGAAGTAATAAGAACCATGGAGTTTGGAGAAAAAAACCTCATCAATAACAATAATACTTACTTTGATTCAAATTTTGCATCTAGCATTTTGGGCTCTGAAAGGTGTCACAAACTTTCTGAAGTGATTATTATTTTCACTGGGATGTGAGAAGCCTGATACCTACTTCTCAAGTAGTTGAGAGGTTAAGGGAACACTGTATGTGAAATTACTTTTGTAAAAGGCGCAGGCAGTGTTGTGTAATTTTAGTTCTTCATTTTGCTTTTCTCCCCCTGAGCTGTCGTCATTGTCATCATGCAGTTTTTCCCCATAAAGCTTAGGTAAGACAAAGTCAGTCAAAGGTCTAGGGAAGAAGAAATAGTATGGTAAACATGAGAAGTGTTTGCATGTCCTTCTGACTGGGTTAGACTTTATAAATGATGTTAAAATTAACCACACCACTGCATTATGCAAATCACACCTGTCACCTTGTTATGTCCCATTTTTTCATCTAATATTAATTAATGAATGACTATATGTGTGTAGTGAATGATAATTAACATAACTGAAGCATTATGGTTGTTAGAGTGAAATTTAATAGAATTAGGTAACTTCGGCAATTGTTTCCAACTACAAAACATGAGATTATTTTATGAGCAATGAAAGAATTCATATTTTACAAATAAAAGGCAAAGAAGAATTAAAAGAAAAAAAGGAACAAGTTTCTGTATAACATCATTATGAAAAATTATACACATTATTTGGTAAATATTCATGACAGTTTCTATGTTGCACTACAATCTTTAAAAAGTAACATCAGTTTTCAGGTAAAGGAACCTAACAATAAACTGTGGGGCGGGGGGGGGGGGGGAATAGAATTAAAAGAAATAACTTTCCAAGACCACTTCCTAAGTCTCTTCTCCAAAGTTGTAAAAGGTCAACAGTTTTCTTTACAAAAAAGCAAACACTGGCTACATAACTTTCGAATGTCATCTGATGAAGATCAACATGACATTTTCAGAGGAAACCAGAGAACTGTAGTTTGTCATTGGCTGGGATCGCAGATGGGCTGCAGACAAAGCAACGGTAATTTTACTTTACAATGTCAACTGCAAGTCAAGTGCTGCACTGTACTATATTCCTAGATGAGTCATTTTTGTGACTTGTACAAGTGATCTGATTGACAAAGTGGGGAGTGCTTCAGGAAAACTCTCAGAGGATGAAGACTTAGGAGAGATCAGAGCAAATGTCATTAAAATTATCTCTGAAAAGAAAAAGGAAGACTGGTGAGCAAAGCCCTCTGTCAGCTGGTTTCCTCCCCTTTTCTGGAGTTCCTGTTGGGGTAGCCAGAGCAGGAAACACTCAGGCAGAAGCACTTTCTGTAAAAGGGATAGCACATCACCCTCGATCTGTTGGTAGTTTAAGGATCGTTTTCTATCCACCCTTGAAGAACCAAACATGTCCTTCTGATGCTTTTTATTTGAAGTCAGCAGCATTTATGCAGGACAATAAGCAGGGCAGCGTAGCTACAATTTGAATAAAACATAATTACTAGTATGTTAGGGTAAGAAAGACAAATGTGTAACAAATAAATGCAAATAAAATGTACCTTCAATATGGTTATAAAAAGCACTTAGATATTAGAGATGGTGGGAAATGAACTATTTTATCAGGTAGAGCCAGAGGTAAGGGAGGGAATCATGGATTAGGTGGTATCTGAGTATTTTTAGAAGAATAAAATGAGTTTATCCAGCTGACTTGGTGAAGATGATGGTGCCTTCTAGGCAAAGAAACTAGTGCACACAAATGAAGAGGTGCTTACAGTGTGTCCAGATCAAGAACCCAGGGTCACTCCTAATTGCTGGATCTTGGAGATAGGCCAACAATAAGGCTGCAGAGGAATTCTGCAGGCTGAATAGAAACAGAACACACTAGGCAGGAAAGAAACATAATTAATGTATACACATTAATAATATAGTCAATATTAAAAACTAAAGTCATACAAAGTTGTCAACGTTGAGTACTGTCTTAAGTTATCTGAGATTCTTTGAATACCAGGCAATCAAGATTTTCCTCAGTTTTTCTTTTTTTTTAATTTTTAAAAAGATTTTATTTATTCTTTTTAAAGAGAGAGGGAGGGAGGGAGGAAGAAAAAGAGAGAAATATCAATCAATATATGGTTGCCTTTCACCTGCCTCCAGCTACGGACCTGGCTGGAGCCCTGGCTTGCAACCTGGGTATGGCTGGGAATCAAACAGGACCCTTGGGTTTGCAGGCTGGCCTGGCAGTACTTAATCCACTGAGCCACACCAGCCAGGGCTTCGGTTTTTCAATAGATTAATCTAATGCTCTCTCTCTCTGTTTTCTGAGTTCCTCTTTATCAATCCATATTACAGTTGGTCCTTCCATTACTTCCAATAATATTGAAAACATTTACATTGTGAATACACCAGAAAAAAAGGGAGGAGAGAGTCTATACTATATGTAAGTAGTCAATTGATATATTCGACCAAATGATTTTTGTATATAACTTACACCCAAATGGTGTGTTGGACTTTAAAAAGAAAAATGTTAAGTGCTGAATTTATCAAAGAAGGCTATTTATTGAATACCATTATAATCTCTTAAGGGCCATTTAGAAGTTTATGTACTTGATGTACTTTCTGAAGAACTTACTTTTTATGTTCATACAGTGGCAAATTCTGACTTAAAAAGGTCCCACTGTAATTATGTACTTTTCTTCCTAGAACTAAACTAATTCCATAGAGAACAGAAAGGTATTTTCTGGGAGAAGTATAGCATAGAATTAATGAGTCTTTGCTATCTTCTTGTGGAAAAAAATTAGATAAATGAAATTAAAAGTTTCATAAGCTGCACCAAGCAAATGCTTGACAATAGCTTGAAATATGTTTTCTTATGACAAAGAAGTTTGAGATGAAAACATTGACAAAACTTTTGTTTCACAAATAAGGCACTTCCTGTGAAGTTGCTCTGACGAAATTCCTATCCATGGCCTAGGAATCTTAAGAGCTCAGTGCATGCAAAGGAAAACTAGATTTAGATGTCACCTACATATATGGTCCTGTATTCCATATATATATGGACCTATATTCCATATAGATGTATCATAGCATTCAACAGGAGAGTCTTACTTATCTTTCTGAATAAGATCAGAAGCCATGTTTTATTTGATTTAAAAATACTTTTAGTCTATCACAATCCCTAGAATAAAGTAGGTGCTAAGTAAATAGGTCTTTTATTCCCATGTCTAAAGTATAGATTGAATAATCAGTGATACATAGACAGGCTTTTTGCTAGGGAACTGAAAGCTTCAAAGTGCTATTTAAAGATATAGGGGACACGAAAAGTATTTGAGCAAAATAGAATGAATTCAGTCTGATGTATGTTTGAGATGGTGGAGGAATATCCAGTTATGTGTTTAGCAGGTGGTTATCCAGAGAGATTGTGCATAAGGAGGAGAAAAACAAATTGATGGGAAAAGAATTACATTCTTGAGAAGAAAACATCTGAAGTGGTGAGAGGAAAATGTAGAATATATAGCATGAGGGAAAACTATGCAGACAAAGATAGTTTCAGGGGAAGCAAATGGGAGTTCCTTGAAAAGATAGTGGTGACAATAACAGGCTAGAACACCTCCCTAGCTTCTCCTTGGATGCCTTTCTGACCCTGGCTGAAAAGACCTAGAGGAACAAAATAGCACTTGACAATATTTTACGGAACCTGGGGCCGAGCTTTGAGATCATTTAAAAGTGTATTTATGGCTTCTCATTCATCACTCTGTTTCCCATAGATCTATTTAAAGTAATAATTGAGTGGAGGGTAGGAGGGTTGACAAATTGAAGCCTCTCCATGTAGTCATCAAATTGACAAATATTTATTCAGCCAGCACTATTGAGTATCTGTATGCCAGTCACTGCGGGGAGAGCAGGAAATGTGGCATTTAGTGTAAAAGATGTGGTCCCTGTCATTAAGGTGTTGGGGAAGAGGACTGAGAGAGCAAGTACATAAACAGATTAATAGCAGTCCCAGAAATGGAGTCAATTTCTTGAGATAACAAAATTTAGGTCTTCCTTTCATAAGATGGTCTTTACTAAGCTTTTGGACTGAAATGGATAAAAATGTAATTTAACATTAACATGAAATAAATGTGATCCAGCACAGTTTTTACCTGATAAATACTACAGGGAAATAAATGCTGAACTTAGAATCCAGCCCAAGCCAGCACTTCAGGGCTGTCTAAGCGTTTGGTGAAAAGGACAAACTGTGTGTGGATTGGACATGTGATACCACTAGCAAGCTACAACATGAGTCCAAGCAGTTTTTCCCATTATGGGACTCATATGCTTAGACGTAACACAAATGAAGGAAACTCACTTCCAAGACACAAATTTACCTTGTACGGGTTTGATTCCCAGCCAGGGCACATAACCATTTTCCAATCCAGGTCTCCAGCCAGGGCTGTAGCTGGAGGCAGATGAAAGACAATGAGTGTTACATTGATTGCCTTTCTGCCTCTCTCCCTTCCGCTCTCTATAAATAATAAATAAAGTCTTTAAAAAATTTTTTTGCCTTGTAAAACCAATGAATCTTTACCATGGGGTCAAATTGAATACATTTAGAGCTAGCAAAACCACCCTCACCATAGATGGAGTGAGCTAGATATGAAATTCCAGGTGTGGCAACAGTAAAAGTTTTGGTGGCATCCGGACTCGGGATTTTCTCTTAGCAGTTTTATGATTGAGGCAACTGAGATTTATAATGTTGGCCATGAGTGTGTGTATGTACTGGGATGGGGGGAGAGATATTATCAGGGGCTATTGTTTAATTGTGGAGCTTGGCTTAAAGAGCTCACTCAGTACAAAAACAAGCGTGTAGGAACGGTACATGCTAAAGATTAAATGAAAGCAATAAATATGACCTGTACAATTATAAAATGCAAATATGCTTTAGTTTATATTTGAGAAAGGGCAAGTACATAGATAGCATCAACGGGGAATGCATGTTTTGGGTAGTAAATGCTGCAAAATGATTTATTGGTTGAATAGAATGCTGAGTGGAAATGAAAAAATATTTAATGCAAGTATTATATAAACTTTGTAACAGAAATCAATGCCAGTCCTTTAGTAGTTAGTGTATATCGATGAAGAACAAAGCTGGATAGACAAACAATTGTGCACTTCCTTGAGTAACCTCAAAAAATGTGGAGGGAGGAAAACGTCGGAACATAAAGTCATCTCCTTTAGTAAAATGATGAAGGGTAATTCTGAATTTTAATGAAACTTCAGTCACATTCATTATCATAAAATGGGAAATATTGAAGTGTAACTTACTTTGAGGGGAAAAATTGGTATTAATCTTAAGGTGTAATGCTAGAAATTTGCTAGAATTTATCAGTATCATATATGTGGAATTCAGAACAAATTGAAATAGGACATCAGGATTTAAGACACAACTGCCTTTCAGAGAGAATGGTAGAATATATTGAGAATTAAGAAGAAGAAATTCTGGTAAATCATATATACCTCATCAAATTGTAAGGAATATATGCTGGAATTGTGGGTAGAACTTGCATAATATTGGATGCAACACATTGGAAGCACCCTTTATATGACACAACAGAATTTAATCTATAGCCTGAATTACAAGGCGGTAGGAAAAATGCTAATATTATAGACATGGGTAGAACTGGAGTGCAGAAGTCTGTCAAATGATTTGGCCATAAAGGTCAAGGAGACCAGCATTCCTGCAGATACTTTCTATGTTGGTTTTATAGGAGAAAATACATGCAGACTCACTGAACTAAAAACAAAACAAAACCTTTGGCTAATGAGATTTTGTATAATGTGGACAGTTATTCCTAATCAGGGAACATATTCAGAAATCAAGATAAAACCCTGTCATGAATCCAAAATTTGCTGAAGCTGTATACTATACATGGCTATACTATGTTATTTAAAAAAAACAAATATTGCACAGAAATCAGGACCCACAACAAAATACATATAGTTCTAGTTTCTTACTTTCTCCATGAGGTTACTGGGACTAAATTTAAAATTATAACTAAATTGAAAAGACATATGCATCCATAATGTTTATTGCAACACTATTTGGAATAGCCAAGATGTGGAAGCAAACTAAATGTCGATCGATGGATAATTGGATAAGTAAGTGGTGCATATACACGATGGAGTATGACTCAACTATAAAAAAGAAGGAAATCTTGCTATCTGCAATGACATGAATGGACCTAGAAGATAGTGTGCTAGGAGAAATGAGTCAGACAAAGACACCCTACGTCAGGAACTGTTAACCCCACTAGAAGCTCTACTTGTGCAGCACAGTGAGGGCATTTTTCTTTCCTATTGACAGTTCTGGCTGCGCTTCACCTCTTTGTGGGCTGGCTGAGCTCTGGGAGCCTGTTTTCATCTCTGCAGTTGAGTTAAGGCTTTTCTCCCAGCTTGCTTCATCATGATGTGTTGCCTCAATCACAGGCAACCCCTTGGACTGGAAACTTTCCCCCCCAGATGTCAATATTTGAAAACAATTATGGGAATGATCCAAGTCTTACTCTTCAGCCGGGATTTTGCCACAGCATTTCCATTCTCTGAACTCATACAATGGCAAAGTTTGCTTTAGAGTGCAAACATCCAACCAAGTAATATATTGTATCTCAAGATGAGGAAGTCTTTTGCTGTCTATTGTGAGTGAAAATACATAAAACTGTATCTCACTGAAAATGCTTGAAATAAAACTGTAATAGGATGTTTTTAATTTTTTAAAAAGGACCTAACTTTTTTATATTGCAGCTATAGCTCACAAAATGATGAGTATTTGGTACTGTATTTTTAGTACTGCCTCATGGTGGTTGTGTATTGTGGAATACTCAGGTTAGATGGATTTTTGAATTTTGATTCAAAGGTAAGAGCCAAATGATTTTACACATATGTGGATTATAAAACTGAAAGCAACAAATGAGGAAAACAAACAAAAACTCATAGACGCAGGCAATAGTATGTGGTAACCAGAGGGAAGGGAGCAGTAAAGAGGAAAAGGGGTTGAATATATGGTGACAGAAGATGATTGACTTTGGGTGGTGGGCATGCAGTGTAATCTGAAGACCATAGAAATGTACACCTGAAACCTATATAATCTTATTAACCAATGTTACCCCAATAAATTTAATAAAAAGAAAATAATTTAAATCCAAAACACCAAAAAATAAAGTATATTAACTTAAGAGGCGACAGATAAATAAAATACTTATTTAACTACATTGAAATAAAAAATAATGTAAATTAATGCACTTTTGAATGACAAGTCCATAAGCAAACTATTAATAGTTGATTTTGAAAATTGATAAGTCCATTAAATGGTTTAAACTGAAAATTCATGGCATAGCTATGTAAGGAAATTATTCTGTGATATAAAAGGGACTGAAATAAGAATTAAAAGAGGGAGCATAGCTAATTTGAGAGGAAGCCTAAGTTTGGGGAAACATACGTAGAGACCTGCTGCTTTTCTTTCTAAATGTTTTTCCCATGTTCAGATACTGCTTTGCTGAAATTTATTTTATAAATCTAAAAATCTCATCTTGAAGCAGATGTACTTTACACCTCTCAGACATTCATTTAAGATACTATTTTAGAACTACTAAGGGAAGATAAAAATCATTAAGTATTTGCTTTTGTCATTACAGAGATTAAAGTGAAGTCATGTGTATGAGGAAATATAATACAACATAGAAATGGAAGAGTACTAAAAACATTGGCAGCAGGAATTTAGGAGAGGAAGAAATTATTACAGAATATATCATAGAAGGCAGATGGATTCACTTTCCATAATTAACAATCATGCAGCATCTGTTTGCTTTGTTTTTATGTGCTTCTGTAGATTACATTCAGAAACTTGGGCAATGATTTTATAAGCTGAAGATCCAAATTAGAATAAAAGTTTGGGAAGCAATAGAAAGAAACCTGCCCAGAGACAAGATAGTTGGCTGTCAAGAACCCACCTACAAAGAAAGAAAGAACTGGAACTCCACCAGACCATTAGGGCAAGCTGTATGAATTACGAGAATGCCAAGGCAAGCAAGTCTGGCTGGCATCAAAATTCCATAGAAGCATCAATATATTCCAATATTTAAAATAACTGATGTCCGTAGTAACACAAAAGCAAACAAACAAAAAGACTTGTTGTAAGCTTTGTTTACTATAACCAGAAATAAGTGCTTTTCCTTTAAAACACTCATTTACTTCTGTTAAAAAATTAACTGAAGCATATTAATTTTAAGAGTTCATTTGAACAAAACTCAATTTTAGTTGGGCCATGCCAAACTCAAAATCAGTAGCTAGGAATGCTCCACCAAACTATCTCCCAGCTGGGAAATAGGAGATAATTTTCTGGAGAAGAGGTGAAAACAAATCAAGGAAATTATTGTCTACAGCCTTGAAACCTGGGATGACTGTTGTGATTGGTTGTCCTTGGGTTACTACGCCATGACCTTCAGGTGTTTTAATTTGCTTCCGCGAGCTATTTGGGCATTCGAGCTTCAGCTTCCTGGTGGCCTCCTGTGTAATTCATGTAACACTTTTTAATGTGTTAAAATGACTTATTTAGAAATAAGACTGAACAAAACACATACAAATGAAATGGAGTGCTACCTTCAAAGACACCAGCTGGCAAATGGGAGTGGCTAGTACTAGTTTATTCTCTCAGGCCACTTAGGGCTTTGTTGTTTTTCTTCATAATCAGAGAATATTTGGATATGATGAGTCTTCCCAGTTGTCATCACCAAGTCCCAATCTGTTTGGAGTACCTTCACCTAGATCTACCAAGTGAGTGAAATATTTCCTTGTATTTGTCCTTTGAAGTAACGTGGGTAAACTTCCATCATGTAACCGTATCACCTTCACGTTTAATTGAAATAGAAGATATGGCTTTTGGAAAAGCTATTTTTTGACAGCAGTAATGTGTCGAATACTATTTTTTTTAAATGTGTGTGGAGATCAATCCAACAGTTACTTAGTGTGCTGTGAAAGGACAGAAGTGGGTGGGGGTTTTGATATGCAGATTTGATTGTGCTCTTGAAGGAAATGACTGAATAAGAAGTACATTTGCTTTGTGAAGCACTGTAAGTTCTCTGTGAGACAGCGTGAAAACAGAGCCTCGTTTTCATTTTATTTGTGATATCCATGCTTGGCTTTGATGTCAATAACTCCAATTAATGTACTTATAATTTCCAGTGTGACTAATGGTTTTATCCCAAAGATGACTTACACAGAAAATAAATGAAAGGCAGCGTTCTTCAGTGAATGTTTAAACTACGTCTCCTCCCTCCCATACATACATCTACGTAGGTTACAGTTGTACAATAAAGTGGATGTAGGGAGAAAACAGGGAAATATTATCTTTATTTGGGTTTTTGGTCATAAAGACAAGAGCTTTTTGCTCATGATGGGGGAAGTCAGAGAATAAGTTAGTCAGAGACAGTTCCCCACTGTGGGATTTTAGGTGGAATTGGATGTGAATCTATTCCCTGTTGTTTTGCTCAAGGTATTTCTCTCAAATTGGAATAAGCTGGTGCATGATCGGGATCTGATAAACACGCACCTCGTTTATTAATTCCAGCTGTTAGATCTTTCCCTCAATTTAGGAATCTCATTTTCCTTAGTAATTTTTAGGTTATTCCTAATTATCTTTTTATATTCTCTGGGTTCCTAAATAGATGAAATATTCTTTGGCCACTCTCTTGGCTTTAAATTATACATTAATATTTAGCAAATGCTACTATTTCTTAACATTACCTTAGCCAGCTAATAAAGAATACTTTAGAAATTGATGTAATGTTTATATGATAATAATACTTTTTTATCTTTTGATGCAGCAATGCGATAATGACATAGAGTTTTGGATAGAATAGGGAAAAGGAAAGGTCAAGGGCCTTGCAACTTTCCCAAGGCCATTTCTAACAAAGCAAATTATTCAGTGTGCCAAATACTGTGTTCCTTGGAATTCGTCTGGACAGACTTACTTGTTTATGTGTATGGACAGAATTTCCACTGTTTACCTTATTAATATCTATAGACTCTGGGACAGTTTTTCAATTTGCATTGCCCTATAGATAAAAATAAAAATGTTTTTTCTTTGGGTTTGAAATATATCTTTCCGGCTCTTCGTATAGAGGGATTCTTTAGATGGATTATTTTCCCATTATGAAACACAATAAGCTTCTTCCAGAACTTTTTGGGCCAGTAGAATAAAATATTGGCAGATGTGGTCTTTTAAACTGATATTTTTGCATTATAGTAACTTACATTGAGGTTATGAAACTCAACACCAGTAGCCTCTATCAGCCACCTGCAAGTGATAAACTGGAACGATAATAAAAATACACTGAAGTCTGTTATCTTTGGAAAACACAATTCAAGTCTTAAAACAGTCCAGAATCATGTTTTATTAATGATAAATATATATAAAAATATATGTATACATATATACATACACACACATCACTTCTCCTCCCATGAAAACACTGTGTTTGATAATATTAGTGTCTATAAGGGCAGGGTAGTAGAAGTAGTATCATACATATTTTAGTCATTGGCTGGTGATTTTAAAAAGATATTATGAGACATTTATATTCATATTTGCAAATGGCTACCCTGAAATAACTATACTTAAGAGTGAGAGTGAAAAAGAAATTCAGAGGCCCCTTTCACAGATGTCTGAAGGATTAGTGAAGGTCTTCGTAGGGCAGTTACTGCTCACCTAAATAAAAACTGAATAGCAGTAGCTAAAAGTTAGTATACGCAGGAAGGATGTAGTGGAGCCACGGTTTATAGTAATTAATCAGAACTAAGGCCAGGAATACTAAGGTAGCATTTAATTTGATAGAAAAACACAAGACAATTATCTTTGGCCAAGTTTCTCTAAGTTCAGTGACTTGTTCCATTACTCTGCTATTGTTTTTACACTGACTCCTGCTATAATGAACAAATCTGAGTGTCATTCTGTTTGGAAGGAAGTAAAAATTAAAATTTCCAAGCATAGAACAAAGGTTTTCTCTTTCCTATTTTCTGTTTCACAGGTTTGCTGATTTCAGTTCTTAATGCTGTGGAATGTAAAAATAGGCTTGGGTGGGGTGTTAAACTTTGCTAAGTAAGTTCTGGCAGTTGAACAATTATACAGGTAAATGCATTATTGTTGGTATTTTAAGGTAAGGAGGAAGGAGTGCAAAGACACATAAACCATGTTGCTGCTTAACTTGTGGCAAAAAATATATATGAAAATATCAGTATTACACAGTGTCACTATTTATAGTGATGACCAAGACACGTAATAATTTGGAAGAAATCACATGTGGTGAATGTCATCAGGAAAGGCTTATAACCTATTTAGGGATTTAGAGAATTATTGATACAGAGGGTAGAATGAGGGAAGGTAAAAATGTTGAGAAAACAAAGCAATAAAAGTGTTCCAGAATAAACCATTCATTTAAGTTACGGAGAAGGCTATAAAGTGAGATTGCTTTTAAGTACAACTCTGTATGTTTCAAATTTAGACTTAATGTGCTGTTCTTTCAAAAGGGAAGCCATGGAAAGAAATGTTCAGGTACTCCTTTCATTTATTATTTTTAGCTTAGAAGCTGAATTTTAAGTTTCCTTTTCTTGTCTTTCCAGTTTATCTTGACACATTGAATTTATACACTGTTAAAAAGAAATAAACCCAAGTGCATTAAAGTTTTGAAGAGTTTATTTGAGCAAACATTGATTTAAATGGGGCAGCACCAAACCAAAAGTGATGAGCAGCCCTCCTCCGCAAGGGAAGGTGAGGAAAAGGCTTTTCTAGAGCAGGCAGGAGCAAAGTAAGGAAAGGATACCATTCCTGTTCCAAACATTCACACTTTCGATATTTTAACAAATGCTTATCAATTGCCAACTGCACTCTAGGCCGTTTGTGCGGAGTGTTTCACATAGATTACTTATTTTAATGACTTCACAGCAGATGGACGTATCCTATTCTTCAGTACTCCCTGCTTGTCACAGCATTTCCTCATTTGCAATTCAAAATTTCAAGAATTATAATGCTTATTTTTAGCTGCAAGTTTGAGGCTCAGAGAGGCATAAGGTCATAGAACAATTATGAGGAAAAGTCAGAAAAATCGCAGCCTTTATGAACCCTGATTTAGCGCTCTTTACGTATGTCTGTAGAGAAAGATTATGTATTTCAACCTTTAAAAATAGTATTATTTTTGGCATCTCATAGGATGTTTAAGCCTGAGGTTTGTAAAGTGTATCCCAAATGAAAACTAGGGGTAGAGATTTGTCTTTCTGATCCACAGGGTTGTTAAAATAATTAACAATTACTTAGACAATTTTATGAAATTAAGATGAAATAATATTTTTTGTTACATTATAGGTGCTTAACATAGTATTTTTTTGAGGGAGTGGTAGCTGACGACTTCAATATAAATTTCCCCCTTGGTAAATGATGAAATCTTACTTTTTGCTGTTTAGGGTAAATAGTACAATTCTCAGATGCAACTGTGGCTGGAAATTGCTCAGTGGCTAATATCTGTGTGTTTACATGTTCTTCACAAATTGGGGATAGAAGTACATTTCTTTAATTTGGTAAAGTAAATCTGCCAAAAATTTATAGCAAGCGTTAATCTTAATAAGAAATAAAGCTCATTGTTAATTTTATCAAGTGGTGAAATAAGACCTGCTTGAAGAAGAGAGCGGACGGAGCCCTGGCTGGTGCGGCTCAGTGGATGGCTGGTGCTCCATCCGCTGAGCCACACCAGCCTGCTGCTGGTTTGATTCCCAGTCAGGGCGCAGGCCTGGGTTGTGGGCTGTTTCCCCAGTTGCATATGGAAGGGGCAGCCATACAATGATTTTCTCTCCCTCCGTTCCTCCCTTTCTTCCCCTCTCTCTAAAACACTATCTCTGTGCCAGCTGCATGTCTCCCTTTCTCCCGTTTTGCTCCCTGCTTCTCAAACCTAGTGAGTTTTCAGTCTCACGTCTGTCTATGGGTCCATCCAGGGGAGCAGAGAGAGACAGTGTGTCTCTGCATGTCATTCTAGGGGACCCTCTGCAAGTCCATGGATGGGGTGGGGGGGAGGAACGTCAGGACCCTGTGTCTGCTGCCCCATTTAAGCCGTGATGGTGGCCTGTGACACAGTGGTAGGGTGACCAATCGTGGCCACCTGTGAAATCCAGGAAGCCCTGTAAACTCTTTCATCACCATTCCATGGTCAAAAATCCCTCCCATCTTCTTGGGGTAAGAGGTTTATCTAGTCATTTGCATAACCAAGATGCTAGTCACCAGCCATACATATGCAAAGTACCTCACTTAGGAAAAATGGCTTACTTCAGTTCCCACCCCAAATTGCAAAGAATGGGAAATTTTGGCTTTCTCCCACTTTGTAACAATTAATGTAGCACAGAATATAGTCAATAGTATTGTAACTCTACAGAGACAAATAGTTACTAGATTTATCATAGTGATTGCACTATAAGTCATATAAACACTGAATTACTGTGTTGTGCATATGAAGCTACATACTTTATACTTTAAATCATGCTATCACCCTCAGGAAAACAAAAAACAGAGAAATAGAGAAGTAAATAGTTTAAGTACCACTTCTCATCCCTGGACTTCTGCCCAAGGTCATAGTTTATAAAGCTCACCTTAATCCAAGGATTTCATGTGTCATAACTCAATTTACATGAGTTATACCAGGTCTTCAGACAAGTTTTTGGCATATTGTAGCTAAGATGTTGAAGCTTATTTGTCCATTTGTAAAGTATTTCCCTACTAAGATAACTTATGGTTATCTATTAAAAATATAAATTTCCCTGTGAAACCAAAGGACACTAGTTCAATTCCCAGCCAGGGCAACATAACCAGGTTGCAAGCCAGGTCTTCAGCAAGCTCCATAGCTGGAGGCAAGTGAAAGGCAACCATATGTTGATGTGTTTCTCCCTCTCTCCCTTCCCTCTCCTGAAAAATAATAAATAAAATCTTTATGTATATATACACACACACACATACATTTCTATGTCATTTATCAAACTCTGAAGGATGGAGGGGTTTAGGATGATACATTTTAAATAAGAGCCCTAAATTATTCTCATAATCAAATGAATTAAATGATGCATAAATGATGCAGTTAACTATTAAATTTTATATTTTGCCATCCTGCTTTATTGATAAATGATCAAGTAAAACTTTGTTTTCTTTGATCAGGAAACATATTTATTTACTTCAAAAGGTACATGAAGTCATAGAGGCATTCCTGTCCTTATGATATTCTCAGTGATATTCTCAGAGAAGACAGTCTTGAACTCATTACAGACTGATTCACCTGAACAAAAATAACCAACCCATCCCACATCATCATCATCATGGCTTTGAATAAGTGGTGGCTTTAAGTCATGATTTCATAAAGATTATTATATTTAAGCACAATGCCCAAGAAATAGTTTATTTAAGTGGCTTCTTCTATGAACAGTATTCCAGTATGAATCATAATTTTAGCAACTGGAAGTGCCAAACAACTGTGACCTACTTTAAACATTTTATTTTAAGACAATATAAAGTTGGTTGTCTTGAGCTATGGAAGAAAACAGCCAACTGCCGTAATAACAAGCAATTATTTCTACACTCTTGTTAGAGATTTCAATTACATTGAGCTGCTTACAATCTATGCAGTTGATAGTGAGTTATTAGAACAATTTATAAAACTCACTAATATAGAAGGAGATTATTTGAGTTTACATTTCAAAGCATTGGATTTGAAAATGCTTTTTTTTAATTGGACTTTGTGATACCTTATATGCTAGAGAAATGTCTAAATGTTTTAGCTGAGGTATAAATCTCATTGTGTGAAAACACAACATTTTTCAGAGCACCAAACTTACTTGAATTCAAAAGATTAGTAAGTTTCCAATTATAAGTGCAATATCACTGGTCTTTTAAAAAATAGTTTATATGTCACAAAAAGATACTATTTTTTTCTTTTTTAAAGGTTTTATTTATCATTTTTAGAGAGAGGGGAAAGGAGAGAGGCAAAGATGGAGAGAGACATCAATGTATGGTTGTCTTTCACCTGCCTCCAGCTATGGACCTGGTTGGAGACCTGGCTTGCAACCTGGTTATGTGCCCTGGCTGGGAATTGAACCAGCGACCTTTGGGTTTGCAGGCTGGTACCTTATCCACTATGCCACTAGTCAGGGCCTCAAAAAGATACTTTGACTGGAAGAAAATAAAATGTTCAAGGTTAATGTTGCTTTTTTTTTTTTTTTTTTTTTCAGAGCTAAATATTTAATAGGTAATTTGAAAACCATTCATTCTGGTTCTATAGGTTACTATCTGAGGGTCTAATTCTTTCAATCATGAAACTTTTAATGGCTCTAGTAGGAATTAAATGCACTGGGCAAGAGAGAATTGATTAATCAGTCAAAGAGATATATTGCCAGGCTTTTAAACAGGTTATTATTTTTTTAATATCAGAGAAGTTGTCACACTAAAACAACAAAAAAGCATGAAGCCTAGAGAAAGAGCAAGCCTTGTTTTATTTTTTACCTTTGATAACAATGCTTTAAAGTTTCTGATTTTTATTTTTTAATGTAATTGACCTTAGTGATTTTTCACAGTAAAATGAAGTATAATAGGTACATCTTGATAAGTTAAGAATTTTTCCAATTATCTTTCATATGGAATTTGTAATTTTGTGTATATATATACATATAAATGGAAATATAATATGCATCATATATATGAAAATTGTGTGTACCTAAGGCTGCAGTTGAAATTTTAAAAACATATAAAATCTGGCCCTGGCTGGTAGCACAATGGATAAAGCTCTGGTCTGAGAACCCAAAGGTTGCTGGTTCAATTTCCAGCCAGGGCACATAACCAGGTTGCAAGCCAGGTCTGTGGCTGGAGGCAGGTGGAAGGCAACCATGCATTGATGCTTCTCTCCCTCTCTGCCTCTCTACTTCCCTTCTCTTTAAAAACAATAAGTAAAATTAAAATATGAACTTGCTGTTCCAATTAAAATTAAAATACATGTTAATTTTCTTGAATGCACATATGTCCATGTTGCTTCTAGGGAAAATATATGGCAGTACAATTACAACAATCATAACATGATTCAAAAATTATTGTATTATGTATTCAAAAATTAATGTATTTGCAAAATATAAAACAGGCAGCTAAATCAAGACTAATTGGATTGGTCTTATTCACAATCGCAGACTTTACTTAGTCAACTTCCGGTTTCCAACTGCATTTGTCACAGAGGAACCCTGAGACACTCTGCAGTTAGACCCTTGTTGATCTGTAAGATTCATCTACCTTGGATTATGCATCATGTTAGGTTTATGCATTTTCTTCAGAATACCTTTCCTTCATTCCAAACACAGCACAATATTTTTACTTCTTAAAACCAAATGTATGTTCATTCATGTTGCCTGCCATGTTTGTTTTGTAAAGTATTTATGAAGGAATGACTTGCATGGAAAAATATACAAACGATATAGCCTGCTCAAGTTTTAAAGCTCAATTTAGTCAAGTAAATACAACTAGAACCATAAACAATGCTCTCATCTCCCTAGAAGCACCTTCTCCCATGTTCTTCTCTCTCTCCAGAGTCACCCCTTTGACTATTTCTGAAACCAAAAAGTAGCTTTAACTACTTTGGAATTTTATATAAATACAATATGGTCTCTTTTGTGCCTGGCATTTATTATTCAGCATTTACATTATGAACTTCACCCATGTAGATGTAGGAAGTTGTAGTTTTAAATTCTTTCTTGCTGTATCACATTCAAATATGTGAACATATCACCATTTACATATCCATCGGCTGCTGTTGGCTTAGTTTAAAATTTGGCACTATTCTTTGTAGGTCTATTAAAGTTCTAATCCAGCACTGTGTGTCTACTGAAGGTATCTTGGCATTTCAGTTGGCTAATACACCTACTAATAGAACTATTGGGTAATAAAGTATACACTACATTGCTAAGCAAATGACCAAAGTAGTTGTACGCTTACTAGCAGTGTATGAGCATTTAAATACCTCTAATCCTTGACAGTGCTTTGGTGTATTCCATGATATTTCTGAAAATTTTAGTCATTGTTTGAGGGTTGGGTCATGTAGATGGTTTTATCTTTTATTTATCTGGAGTCTAATAAAGGTTAGCAACTTTTTCATTGTGGATTGCCTATTTAGACATATTATAAAGATCCTTTGCAAGTCTATCATTCATTTTTCTATTAGATATTTTTTTCCTATTGCTTTATATGTGTACTTTGCATATTTTGCATTGAACCCATAGGAAAAGTTGGGGGAAGTTATCTATAATATTAAACCTAACACTTCATGATTATGATATCACCCCTCTACATACTTAGATTGTTTAAATTTTTTCAATAATGCTTTGCGGTTTTCATTGTAGAATATTTTTATTAGCTTTATTCCTATGTACTTGATGTTTTTGATGCCACTGAAATGATAATTTTATAAATTTTTTGTATTTGCTGCTGGAACATATAAATTCTTTTGTTATATATATATTTATCTTGTATGATAACCATATAACTAGAGATTTTGCTTAATTAACTTAGTAGTCCTAATAGTTTTCCCACAGATCCTTTGGATTTTCTATATATATTTTCTATATATATAATATATGTTCTATATTATATATATATATTACTATATATATATATAAAATTTGCACACAGTGACAGTTTTATCACTTCTTTACCTATATGTATGCTGTTAATTTCTATTTCTGACCTCATTGCATGTTACAAACTCAAACACAATGTTAAATCTAATTGGTAAAGATACTCTCTTTTTTATTTCAAAAATGAAGAGAGATTCTGTATTTCACAATGAAGTGTGATGTTTACTGTGGGCTTTTTATAGTCATTATTTACATTTTAAGTTTGCCAAGTTTTCAAAAAAAATAATGGTTGTATTTTATCAAATCTTTCCCAGATGAGCATTTGATATTTTTCTTGTTTCAGTGTAAAATTGATTGATGTACTTTGACATGTAATAGCTTAATTGAGATATATTTCATTATAAGTGCACCGTTGTTTTTCAGTATATTCAGAGAGCTGTACAGTCATGAATATAACCAATTCTACAACATTTCCATCACCCAAAAGAGAAACCCTGTATGCATTACCCACCTCTCTCCTTTCCCTGTTGCCCACAACTCTCCATGTCTTAGGCTTAAGCAACTATAAAAATAATTTTTGTCTCTACATACTTTTTTTTTTTGGACCTTTTATAGAAATAGAATCATATAATATGTGTTCTTTGTGACCAGCTTCTTCCCAGGCTGATCCATGTTGTAGCATATAGCAATACTTCCTTTATAATGCCATTATATGGACATATCACACTTTGTTTATCCATCAGCTGGTGGGCTTTTGGCTTATTTCCACATTTTGGCTATTTTGAAATGCTGTTAGGAATATTTGTGTGCATTTGTGTACAAGTCTGTGTGGATGTGTTTTCATTTCTTTTGGGTGCATATTGAAAAGTTGATTGGTCTTATAGTTACTGTATATTTAATGTTTTTGGAACCACCAAACTGTTCTTCAGGGTAGCTATCATTTTTAATTCCTGTAGCAGATGGGTAAAGATTCTAAAGTTTCCACAACCTTCGCAGGACTTGATGTTATCTGTCATTTCTTTTCATAGCCATCCTAGTAGGTGAGTAGTGGTGTTTCACTGGCATTTTGATGTGTATTTCCTAATGATTAGTGATGCTGGGTTTCTTCTCATGTGCTCATTGTGACTTCTGTATCTTTGAATCAATGTCAGTTGGATCATTTATCCACTTTTAAATTTGGTTGTCTTCTTGTTATTTATGTACTCTAGATAGTCTTTTATCAGACAGATGACTTGATAGTCTTTTCTGCCATTCTGTGGGTTGTATTCTCACCATCTTAACAGTACAGAATTCTTAACATACAGATTTCTTAATTTTGTTAGATCAATCTGTTTTTATTTTGGTTTCATGTATTTTTTGTGTGTTATCTAAGAAGACTTTGCCTAACTCAACATTATGGATTATTTATAACTACCATATTGTATCTGTTGAAGAATGTTCCATTTGTACTTGCACTCCTTTCTTCAAATTTATTTCCAATTTCTTTATTTGCTGTATTGCTATTATAAATGGAATTCTATTCATTTCATTTTCAGATTATTCCTTGCAAGTGCATAATAGAAATATAATTATTTGTATAGTGATCTTGTATACTGAAACTTAGTTAGCTGACTCATTAGCTCTAGCAATTTTTGCGAATATGCTTTTCTATGTATGTCTTCTGCAAGTAGAAATAATTTTACTTTTCTTTCTAATATGTATGTCTCTTATTTATGTCTTTTGCCCAATTGCCCAACTCCGTACAATGTTGACTAGAAGTGGCAGAGTAGATGTTCTTGTTTTGTTTCTGATATTAGGGGATCAGCTTTTATTTTTTCACCATTAAGATGTTAGTTGTGGATTTTCTGTAGATGCCCTTTAACAGGATGAGGGAGTTTTCTTTTTGTTGTTTTAAATATATATATATATATATATATATATATATATATATATATAGTCATAGATGGTTGTAGGATTTTGTCAAATGCTTTCATTCCATGACCAGAGCTGACATTTTATCAAATACATTTTATTCTAGAAATAAAACTTCATAACTATATAGAAAAAGAAGTGAATAGCAGTATTATTTCAAAGATTATTGTTAGGAAGAACTGTAAGTCTAGATTGAGAATAAAGGGGTAAATCAGTATAAAGTTAGGAAAAGGGAAAGTACTAAATCCAAATTTATATAACAAATCTGTGGACATGGTAATTCTAATTTAGGGTTTATTTCAGTGGATTATATTTAAGTAAAGAATTTTAGAGTTGAAGTATGTATTATATGAAATTAAGAACATCACATTGAATTAATTGTATTGAAGAAAATACTAGTATCATGAGTTTTCTCATCTCAAGGAGTTTTAAAAAATTGTAACATGCATTGTATGTTTTCCAAGATTATAAACTGAAAGCAACTTATGCTTATTGTCATCTTTTCACAAGTTCACCAAATAATAATAGAAGAAAACAAACTAACAAGTACTACCTAGATAGTTTACACTTTCTTTTAAAAATATATACAATCTGTTTACTTTGTTATTTTAATGGAATGTCAAGCATAAGAGTCAAATGATATTTATAGACTTTATTATTTTTAAAATACTTTTTATATAAAGATTTTATTATTTGTAGAGACAGGCGAAGGGAGAGAGGCAGAGAGGGAGAGAGACATAAATGTATGGCTGCCTTTCACCTGCCTCCACCAATAGACCTGGCTGGAGACCTGGTTATGTGCCCTGGCTGGGGAATCAACCAGCAACCTTTGAGTTTGCAGGCTGGCACCTTATCCACTGCTCCACCAGCCAGGGCTATAGACTTCATTATTAAACTTTCAAAGAAGTGCCAGAAATGACATAAAAGTATTTTTAAATAGGTAGCTATTCAAAAATAAATGAATAGAGAAAGTGTAACAGTTGTCCAAGTTGATTGTTTTAAGTAAATCATATGCTTGTCAATTTTAATGCTTAATTTTTTAAATATTTTGCAGATGGAAATTGCAGGGTTTTTTTTTTTTTTCTCTCTCTCTCTCTCAACATGCTCTATTAAGCAAAGTTGTAATCTTTTTTCTTCTAGAGTCAAATTGGCAAAATTTTAAGTGTAGGAGTTTTCAGAGATTGCCAAGTGTTAGAGGCAAACTTGTACACAGTTTTTAGAAAGTTTATCTCTGCCTGCTAAATTATTTCCTATTTTGTAACATGAATTTCAATCAAGAGTGATTGAAGGTACTTCATGCTGTCAAAAAAGCATAAACCCAAGAATCATAAATTTTTAAGAACCCAATTATGCTTAACCTAATTCTACCTGTAGATAAGGAACAGGAAATATTAATTTACCATAAGACTGTACTTTTCTCTTTGGTATTCTAGAATTCTAAACCTAGATAAAACTTTTAAAAAATTGTAAAATTCTCACAACAAAGAAAATAACCCAAAGAAGTGGGAAATGTTAAAGGGCCATTTTATTGTTTGATCTGAGGTGACTTACAAACCCTTCTCCCTGGAAAAAAAAATGCATTTTGAGGCATTAGCTCATTTCTTCTCTCCTGCCAGTTTAAGTGCCTATTTCTTTGTGGCGAGTTGGACAAAGAAAATACCATTGATCAAGTTAAGTATCTTGACAAAGGAAAACATTTTGTGAAAAAATGAGGGGCACACAATTGTACTTTTCCTTCTTATATTAAAAAGAAATGGTAGTAATATCTTTGGACATATCTGTATCCTTTTAAAGGGACTTTTTAAAGTTCTCTGTCTAATTCTACTCTTCTGATATAGGGAAATGATAAAAAATCATGTCATTATGTTTATAGGCCTCTAAGTGTTGCACTAGAAATCTAGGTAGAAACCTAGTGATCTTCTGCTCAGTATGAACTGGGCACAAATAGATTTTTATTCTTAGATCCATTTTTCTAAAACACCATTTCCCTAAATAAGACAAAACATAAATTGGCCACTGTTTCTGTGAGAGGTATGTCATAATGAGATGGAATAGGGCAAAATAAATCTCTGCTTCTGAGTCAACCTTGAGGGAAATGGAGAATGTGCATGTCTCTGTGCATTAAATTGTTTTCTTTTGACTTTATTGGGGTGACATTCACTGATAAAATTATATAGGTTACAATTCTATAATACATCATCTGTATATTGTATGTTCATCACCCACAGTCAAATGCCTCTGTCACCATTATCCCAGTTTTACTCTTTCACCTCCCCCACACTTACCATCCTTTGGTAATCATTATACTATTGTCTGTGTCTGTGAATTTACAAAATTTTTTTGCTTAATCTCTTCATCTATTCCACCCAGCCCCCTAACCCCACTCCCCACTCCCCTCTTGACAGCTGTCAGTTGATATATTTATGAGTCTGTTTCTAGTTTGTCTTTTGCTTATTAGATTCCACATATAAGTGAGATTATATGATATGACTTTCTCTGACTGGATTATTTCACTTAGCATAGTACTCTCCAGGTTCATCCATGCTGTTGCAAAAGGTAAGATTTCCTTCTTTTTTATGGCCAAGTGTTATTCCATTTTGTAATGCCCCACAGCTTTTTTTTATCAGCTCATCTGCTTCTACATCTTGGCGACCGTGAATAGCACTGCAATGAACATAGGGGTGCATATATTCTTTTGAATCCGTGTTTCAGGTTTCTTTGGATATATTCCTAGAAGTGGAATCGCTGCAGGACATTGTGGAGTCACAGAAATATGTTGGAGCTTTTCAAAATCCTTATTAGCTTTTGCTCCTAAAGATTTTTGTTTGTCCCAACAATTACTAATTGCCTCAAGCAGTTAGTAAATACTCTTGTCAGTAAATACATTCAACAGATGCCAGCTTAGAAGTAGCTTTTAGCACAGGGCAAGCTCTGAGGCAGATCTGGTAAAGACAGACCCTTTGAACATCTCTGCCAAAGAGCCAGGCAACAGGTAAAATAATAATTCTTTGTGAATTTGGTCCACTTTCTCGTTAGTACAGGGAATTTGTACTTTTATATTCGATACCATCACCGAGTTGGTAAGTACGGGGTGGGCCTATAGTAAGTTCAAATGCCACAAAGATAACTGTTCTGATAGTCTGCCAGTATTCTTGCATAAATGCTTTTCAGGTTGCTGCAAGCTCTTGGTTAATTTCCTGAGTTCTGAAAAATTTGTTCTGACAATTTTGTCAAGGTCTTTAATTGATGGAGAGGCACATATTCAGAGGTTCCAATGAGAACATTATTTATGCTCATGCTATCTAGTTACCACATCTTAATTCAAACATTATAAAGGGAGAAGGGACAAAGAAATGTGGATGAATAGAAGCTGACTGGAAAATGCTAAGCCGCGAACTTCTATTTTCCTAGAAAAAAGATGGTACCTCTGACTTCTTTGGTCTAAAACTGGCCTGATTTCGCAGGACTGTATATTTTTGAGTATTTTAAAGGGAGAGGACTTAACGGTAGAATTTCACCTTTAAGCTAAATCTATATAACCTTTATTTATTTTTAAATTTTATTTATTTATTTTAGAGAGAGGGGAAGGGAGAGAGGCAGAGAGGGAGAGAGACATCAATGTGTGGTTGCCTTCCACCTGCCTCCAGCTATGGACCTGTGGAGACCTGGCTTGCAACCTGGTTATGTGCCCTGGCTGGGGAATCGAACCAGCAACCTTTGGGTTTGCAGGCCAGCGCCTTATCCACTGTGCTACCAGCCAGGGCCTCTATAACCTTTAAATAAATTCCTTTTCTTTCACCAATTCTATTAAGAGTTTTCCTTGGGCAGCAGGCAGAGGAGCCCCTCATAACTGAAAAAGCCCCTCGGGTTCTCTTTCAAAATCGCTTCTGCCTCCTGCAGCAGCTTGGTTCCTAGCTTACATTTACCACTTGACATAAACCCTGGGCCCTGAGCTCCAGCTCCCACAGGGGAAACGTGTGCATTTCCATACTTTTCATCTGAAATAGAAATCTGCACTTCACAGGGCTTACTCTTGCGTTCCCAAATCTCATGTAGGTGTGTGTGTGTGGCTGCTAGTTGCAACTTATATCAACATATCAAACCGTACCTCCTAGATCATTTGGAAATGTAGTGCTTGGCTCTTCTGACTTTGGGATACGGCAAAGATGGTCATGGGGATTAAAATGGCATTAAGTGACTTGATTTTTAATATATAGGTACACAAAATATTGTGTCTGATAGTAGTAGCTATAGTGTAAAGCAGGGGAGGGGCAGGGGAAGGCAGATAAGTTCCAATGACAAGAAGAATGTCTTGTTTTAGGTTGAAATTAGAAGAGACAATAGAGAATTAATCATAATGTTTCTAATTATTCCGATGATTCACTGTAAAGAAGAAAATGTCATCCACTTTGCTTTCATTTATTTTTTTTTCTCTTCCATTTTCTCTCTCCCTCCCTCTGTCAGGCATGGGAATTCTCTATTTGCGCATGGTGGGACCTTCCTGTTGGGTCAGCCAGGGGAGTAGTCTTGAGGCTAATCTTGTTCCCAGAGCCCCGGAACACTGAGCCCCAAGAAGAACCACCATAGCGACCCTGGGCAGACAGGTGTCACCTTTGGGTAGACTGCCTCTCTTTTCTAATGTGTACAGAGCCTCCTTTGTCCCAATGTGCGTATAAGATGTCCTTGCAGTAAGCTAGGTGTACGCTACTGTTGCGGGAGGGTGAACAAACCATGCGTGGAATGCTGACATCCTCAGCGCCTGGCTGCGTGGGGATGGGAGTGGGCGCAGGAGCGCAGCTGTGCTCACGGTGGGCCAACCGTGCGTGAGGATGCCGACACTCCAGCCGCCTGGCGGGTGTGGTTGCAAAGCTGCCGCTTGCCATAAAGCCTGTCCAGTCTCCTGAAGGCCACACGTCAGTTAGTGTTTGTCACCAGACCAGAGGCCTCCCCGCTATCAAGGGCCTGCTAATCCAGAATCTCTAGGACCTGACACCTCCCTCTCTACCTCGTACCAAAATCTCTCTTGTTTTTTTTTAAATTCATTTTGGAGAAATTCTAAAATTAAGAAAAGACAATTTTTTAATATTCTAAAACACACCTGAGAGAGTCATTTAACTGCTGAAGCCCTTGAGTGAAAGAAATCATCATTGTCTTTAGTAAAGATTCTAAGTCAGAGTGGCTGATTCTGAACAATCAAATATGCCAGGCATTCCTTAGCTCCTAGGGCACTTCATGAAACGAAGACTAATGATATACTTTAACTTTAGTAAGCATCCTTCAAGAGACTGCTTAGAACTCTCATTCATTTTAATTTAAAACATCTTTGAGTCTTTGTCTTAAACGTATTGTCTTCTCAGGCAAATGTCTTTGAGACATGTTATGTGGCAAAATACAGTGCGTATTGAAAAAAAATTTTAACTTCATGAATTTATTTTTCTTTCAAATCTTTTCTTTTTTTCTGACACAAAAGACGGAGCAATGACATAATATATTATTCCGTGGAGAATTAATTACTCATTATCCGTTAGATATTCATCAAGTGCCATTAAGCGTTTTAAAATGCAAAAAAGCACAGCTAGTCAGTGAAAAATGGCTTGATGTAATAGTAGAATGAATACAATGACTTGAGAAAAACCTGTCACCATGAAGAGAAAGAGGAAAGTCTTTGGGAAAATATAAAAGACTGAAAGAAATACAACTACCCCGTTTATTTTCCCAATCCTGTTTGGAACAGAGTATTGGTTGAATAAATTCCATTTGACTTATATTGGAACAGTGATATATCAAGGATCACCTTCTAGACACTGACAGTCTCACTAGTATAGAAAACTTGTGCTGCAAAAATATATAGGTATTAGAAGTGACTTAAAATTTACAACCTTAAATTATAAGAATACGGTAACTGGAAAAGTCAGCATTTGTGCTGCCTGTCAGTACCAGAACCAATAAATAGAGACAGGGATTCATTAACATCTTAATGGGCCCTTTATTCAGATGGCCAGTGATCTAAGAAGACAGTAGTATCTGTACCCTAAGAGATCATCTTTTACATTTCCTTTCAACCCAGCCTTTTTATAAGCAGGAAAATGTGTAGGTAAGGGATGTGGAATTTTTAAAAGTGTAGGTAAGGAATTTGAAATTCAGGAAAAGGGTTAATCAGATAAAAGCAGCAGTGCTGTGATTTTCTTTCAACTGTTGACCATTGATTTTCTGTCAGTGTCCTGTGCCCTGTGTCCTGGGTGATGGGATGCCTCCTCCTGGAATAAAACAACTCGGACACCATCTTGATTGCTATGGTCTCTTCTGGAGCACAAAGGCCTGATTGCTTGTGGTCTCCAGGAGTCAGGGTGGGTCATACCTTCAGTTCCTGAAACAATAGCCTTTTTACCTGCATTAACTGCTAAGCTTATTAACTGTTACCTCCAAGTAAAGTTTTCCAACTCTTGAGTTCCCCCATCAGTATTAGTGCATTTGTATTCTAGGCAAGAATGAGAAAATAGGCAATAAAAGTAACTGGTTGATAGAGAAGGAAATAAGGAGAAAAAGGCTCATTTCTTTAAAAATTGGGATTTTTTTTCAGGGTAGTCTTTCAGACATCTCATTTCAGTCCTTCTATTGGTATTGTGACTTTGCACAACAATGTGCATTGGTTAGGTTTATTTATGGATCTATTTTCTCTCAGGTGATCAAGATAGCATGGAGATATTCTATTTTCTTTTGATTTCTTCTTTAAGAACAAATATTCCTGATTCAAATAGTTTTAGCTGGAACAATGCTCTATTTATTCTACATAAACACAAGTTAGGGGGAAGCCCAGGTTAGAGATAAAAAGTTAGATTTTGTAATAGTATATGTTAAAAGTAAAGAAAGTTTTACCATGTTAACACTAATTTAAAAAGAAGCTGGAATAGCTATATTAATTTCAGATGAAGCAGACTTCAGAAGAAGGAAAACTACCAGAGATAGAAAGGAACACTCGGTAAAGATAAAGAGGCCAATGCTCCAAGGAAACACAACAAACTGAAATGTGTGTGTGCAACAGCATCAAATACTGGAGCCAAAAACTGATAGCACTAAAAGAAAAAAAATAAACAGATCTGCCATTATACTTGGAGTCTTTAGTGTGTCTTCTCTCAGAAATTGATAGATTCACAAGCAGAAAAATCAATAAAACTATAGTTAAACTGAATTGCACTATTAATCAATTTGATCTCACTGAAATTGATAGGCTTCTTTATCCAACAATTGCAAAAAACATGTTCTTCTTAAGATCACATGGGAAAGTTACCAAGATAGACTATATTCTGGACCACAAAATACTAATACATTTAAACAACATAAATCATTAAAAGTTTTGTCTTAGAACACAAATAAAATTAAAGATCCATAATATAATTTTTTTAAAAATTACATATTTGGAAATTTCAAAATGAACTTCATAAGTCAATGAAGTCTCAAAGATTTAAAAAATATCTTAAACTGAATAGAACCCAAAACACAAATTATCCAAATGTGTGAAATGCAGTAAAAGCAGAGGTTCGAGAGACATTATAGCATAAATTCATATATTATTATAAAGTCATGTTAAATCAATAACATAAGTGTCCACCTTAAAAAATTAGAGAAAGGTCAAATTAGAAAGTAAGCTCAATAAAGGAATAATAATTAGAATAGAAACTAATGAACTGAAAACAAGAAAACAGAAAAATCAATGAAACCAAAAGCTAGTTCTTTAATAAGATCAATAAAATCCTAGCCAGACTAACCAAGAAAAATAGTAAAGAATTATGAATTATCATAAGTACAAGAGGAATCATCATCAGTGAGTTTGTGGACATTAAGATAATAAAGGAATATTCCTATAATCACAAACTTGATAATAGATGAACTGCAGCAATTGTTTGGAAGATACACAGTGCTGAACTCACACAGGAGAAATGGATAACCTGAGAAGCCTAATGGCAATTAAAGAATTTGAATAAATAATAATCTTCCCTAAAAGAATACCTGAAGGCCAGATGGTTTTAACAGTGAATCCTATCAAACTTTTAAGGGAGAAATAATAGTAATCCTCCAAAATCTCTTTCAGAAAACAGAAGTAAAGAGAATACTTCTTAACTTATTCCATCAGACCAGCATTAGCATCATACTAAATTCAGGAAAAGCTACTACAAGAAAGGAATAGTAATGATCAGTATCTCTTATGAACATACATGCAAATATCCTTAACAAAAATTAGCAAGTGTAATACAAATATTTATAGGAGTTATTACATAGCTCAAGCCAGTAGGAGTTATCCCAGGTATTAAAGAGTAATTCAACATTCAAAAATCAATTAATGGGCCCTGGCTGGTGGCACAGTGGATAAGGTGCCGGCCTGTGAACCCAAAGGTCACTGGTTCGATTCCCCAGCCAGGGCACATAACCAGGTTGCAAGCCAGGTCTCCAGCCAGGTCCGTAGCTGAAGGCAGGTGAAAGGCCTCTCCCTCTCTGCCTCTCTTCCTACCCCTCTCTGAAAAAAATAAAATCTTTGAAAAAAATCAATTAATGTAACTTACCACATAAAAAGTCTAAAGAATTGCATATCATTTAAAACAAAAAGAATAAGCATAAGAATTAAACAGATAAAATGTTAAAATTGATTGTTTATTTGTAAAAGCTCTCAGTAAAGTAGGAACAGAGAGTAATTTTCTCAGTTTGATGAAGAGCCTATGCAAAAGGCCTTCAGCGAACATCTTTAATGTTGGAAGCTGGATGTTTTCCCTTTTGGACTAGGAATGGAAAGGGAGTTTGACCGAGGTTTCCCAAACTTTTCCTGTAAAGGTCTGGGTAGTAATTATTTTAGGCTTTGCAGGCCACGTGATCTCTGTCACAGCTACTAGCAATGCCATTGTAGTTCAGAACAAGCTGCAGACAATACTTAAATGACTATGGCTGTGTTCCAATGGAACTTATTGAAGCAGGCAGTGGCCCATGATCTTAGTGTGTACACACCTGTTTCAAATGCCTATGCTCATTTCTGAACTTATTTCATTGTGGATAAGGACCCGTTTGCAAACAGGCAGGGATTTCACAGAGAATGATGCTGATCCAGTAAAACCTCAGGAGAGTAGCTTACGAAAAGGAAGAGTTTTGATGTCCCGAAGTTCAGCCCACCAGTTTTCAGTATTCCCTGATAATTGACCAGGAAACCAGGGTGCTGTCCTAAGTTCTAGGAAGTTCTGGAAATGGAACATGCCTGGTCTTCTGTAGTGAAATAGGCCTTTCCATACTTATTTTGTATTGAAGATGTGTCCCAGCAAAGCCCTGGGCACTCCCTTCCTTCCCATTCCTCTCTTCCCACATCAAAGCATAAGCAATGCATCATGTCCAATTTCAGACAAAATTTCAGCTTTTTCAAATTTCACAATTACAATCTAGTAACGGTGGGAAAAAATGGAACTGATCAATCCATTGCATTGTAATGATAACTATTCACGTAACTGTTGAGGTGAATTCATCACTAGCAGAATATTCTTGAAAATCATAACATGCCAACAATGACCGATAGTGGAGACTCATTTCTCAGATTTGCAGTGTAAGCTGGGTATTACCTGAAGTGTTTTAAAAGCACGTAAAAGAAAAAGCACGTAAAAGAAAAAGAAAAAGAAAAAGGTTCTTTGAGAAAACAGGGGAAAAAATTCTCTGAGTTTTGAGATCTAAGATTTGCTAAGATGGATTTTTCTTATCTCTAAGATATTCTAAAATAACTCGGCAGTGGATCCTGCTGTCCATTCATTGTCTCACATTGTGTTTGGTCATGCAGACATCTAAGAAAATACATGTAAATATACAAGTACATCTGATCTACACAAGAAAATATGTATATAGTTACTTGGAGCCAGTGTGCTTAAATCAGTAAGAAGCGTAAATTGTAAGTTTTCCATTCAGTATTGCAACTTCCTTTAGGTAACCCTAATCAACCCTTTGGATAAACTTGCCTCATGTTCTCCAGTGGGGCAGAAAATGTGAGGAAAAGGATCGTGACAGGTGGAAGTCTAACAGATACCGTATTAATAAAAGCTTTCACTTGGACTCACAGTATGAGAAGCATGCCTGGCAAAGATGAAAATAGGTTACTGTCTCATTCCTGCAAGGACACTAACAGTGACCACTCAGGGATCAGTCAATATTGGGGCGAGAAAGAGGGAGCAACGTTAGGGCTGGAATGAAAGTGTGTGACAGGAATGAATTAATGTAAGATAGCACCATGAAGCACATGTCAGTATTTTACTTATTAGTGATCAGGAAAATTAATTGCGATTTCTACTTTACCTTGATCACATAATTACATGTCTCAGTTTGTTGAGAGCTTTTGTGAAATACTGCCTTTTCCAGATACTTGCACATATATACACATTTACACTGTCCAGTGGGAATATATGCATATCCTGGTGCGTAATACAGTGTTCCAGAAACACACTATTTATAATAAATTAGCTTAAAATCTGGAAATGATGAAACTTATTTCTTACAGAATTCTCACAGTAGTATGACTGAAAGTAGTCAAATTTTTAAAGACTAACTAGCAGGAGACAGAATTAAGTTTCTTCATCCTTAGAGGTTCTCTTTTTTTCCCCACTCCTGAAGAATTACAGAAATTGCACCTCAAATGATGTAGAAACTAGTTTGCTGAAATTTGCTGCTCACACAGCTTTTAAACGATTTCATTGAATGTATGCTTTTCACTGCTGTGTTCATTATTGAATAGCTGTTCTATAGTTTCCAGCTGGTGCCTTGGAAATTACAGAGACAACAAACAAATGAACAAGGTAGAACCAGAGACATGGAAATAGGGAACAAACTGATAGAGACCAGAGGAGAGAGGGGAGGAGATAACAGGTGGAAGAGGTGAAGGGTCTAGTCAAGGAATGTGTATAAATGACCCATGGACATGGACAACAGGGTGGGCATTGACTGGGAGAGGGGATGGGGGTTGGGGCAGGGGAGAGCAATAGAGAAAAATGGAACAACAGTAATTGAACAATAATAAAATAAATGGGGGCAAAAGGAAATTACACAGACAGAAATGAAAAGCACCCAATTGTACTAGCATGCACATTATGCATACACACAGAAGAAACTCAGTTATTAGTAACTCAAAGGGGTAGTTTACATTTGGGGTCTTTATAAAAGTAGAGGAAAGGAGGGGAAGAAGGAGCATTTATAGAAAAGCAAATGACTTTTGGGAAATAGGCCCTTGGAAGAATAAAGGCGGGTATGATACTTTGTGACAATGAATCCCTTGATGTGATGCTGATTTCTCTCTGAAAAGAGAAGATTGGAATTGCTCCAGGGAAGGGATTTATGAAAATTGTAGTTTTATGGGAGGCCCTGCTTTTAGGCTGATACAGGATTTCAGGATCTCAACTGCCTTCAGCTTAAAAATAATCCTTATGCTAAAGTCTATACATACATTTGGCATATTTGGGAGTGGCATATCCTGATCTCTTCCAGTATGTTATTATTTTTACAGTGTATATCCAGGATTAACTTGAAAAATACTATACATAGTAACATTTCAGAAAGGTAGTAGAGTTAAATTTTATAGGTAAAATTACTGGTTTCCATATTAATAAGGAAACAACTAGTTCCATGATAATTTGACAAGAGACCCTATTTACGTAAGTAACATAAAGAATAAAGGAAGCAAAATCTATACAATAAACAATATTGAAATTCTAATAGGCATTTAAAATCACTTGAATAAATGCAAAGTTATATCAGGTCCCTGAATAGTAAAAGCTAACATTAATAATTTGTTCATCTTCCCATTTGTGATTTAGACATTTAATATTTTTTTCCCAATTGTGGTTTTTCTTTTTTATATATAAATAGCTTTTTAAAATTTTTATTGATTATTTTTAGAGAGAGGGGAAGAGAGAGAGGCTGAGAGAGAGAGAGAGGAACATCAATGTATGGTTACCTTTCATCTGCCTCCAGCTAAGGACCTGGCTGGAGACCTGGCTTGCAACCTGGTTATGTGCCCTGACTGGGAATCAAACCAGTGACCTTTGGGTTCACAGGCCTTATCCACTGTGCCACCAGCCAGGGCATGGTTTGATTTTCAATCTTGCTGTCTAAAATTTATTCTCCAAATAATAATTAAACAACTTTTAAAAGACAAAAAAACATCACTCTGCTTTTAAAAAACAGTTGAAGGAATTTCTAGCTTCTTTATTTCCGAACTGCTGATCAACCCAATCACTGTAGACTTATCCCATTTCTCCCTGAGACAGGTCACTCTATGAGACTGCCATCTACTGGTGCTACCGGTCACCTTCTGTCCTACCTAGTAGGGCAGCATAGTAAGAAATTAGGAAAATCCTTTGGCAAATGAAACAGGGAAGCTGACACAGACAGCCTAACAAACTAGCTGAGCAATTGACAGCCAGGTACAGAAGGTCACCTCCCTCGTGCTGATATCTAGGCCTCAGTTATATTTCAGCTTCAAGTCCAGAAAAGCAGCACAGGCAGGACCAGCTACACTGACTAATGATCCCTGTGTCCTGTCACAGATCAATCACTGAAATAACACTGATGAATATTTTACTGAACCCTCCCCTGAAGAAGTCCCCTGAGACTTCCCCTAAAATTGCTGCATGCAAGAGAGAGAGAAAAGCCTCAAGAAGAAGGAACCAGCCAATGAACTTTCACTCTTCTCCCCCGACAGGCACGCAGTTCCTAAACTGGAAGGAACCAGAAAACTTGCAGTCAGGGGAACAGTAGTTGGGGACAGCTCCTCCAAGGCCAACCCAAACTCCGGAGCCGTTCTCCAAGGGCCCCTGCCTAATTCTTTCCCAGTGAACTAAGCAGCCCAGCCTAGGCTCTCCTGTCGCTTCCATGCAAGCCTTTCCTTGTTTCACTGTCCCTAGATTGGGTAAATGGATTGTCATAGTTACCTGGACTTCAGCTGTGAAATCCTTCCTGAACAAAGTTAAGAACCCACATATTACCTGGCAGCTCTAACTAGACCTGCTCAGGGCCAGGCCTCCTGTCCAGTAACACAAGCTATTGTCATGCTTCCTTATTTCATTTTCTTCACGATACTGTCAGTGTTTATATTAAAATGTAAGTTTCAAAAGATGAGGGACAAAGTACTATATCCTTTTAAAAATTTGGAACAATTATAACTACCTACTAGGAACTTCATACCTTTTGAATAAATATCTTTGTAATTTAATAAAATGTAAAAACAACTTCAAGTTTCTAAGATGTGGTTTAGAATTTTTGTTTTAATGGAACTAAATGTTGTCAAAAATGAGTTAATGGCTTTGCAAAACACCTTAGTATATCCTGAAAATCTTTATAGAAGCAGGGAAATTGCTATTAATCAATGTGATTTTGTTAAGCATATCATTAGCACTGCCAACTTAAAGCTACCAATGTCATTAATAAACAATGCAAAGAAATAATGACATTATTGAAGTTAGTAAAAGGTATTAACTTTGAGAATTTACCTTTAGTTATGTATAGTTATAATAATAGCCAGGAGAATCCATTTCTACAAAGGTGACCTTCCTTTAGTTTTTGAAAATTTAGCCTCAAAATCTTCTTAAAATTAACCCATGCTCATTATTTAAAAAACATGTACACACATAATCAGAAATAATAAATTGTTGCTTAAATTATTTATATATTTTTTAGAGAAAAGCATCCCTTTATTTTATCTATTGGACAACCCTTTTTATCGCTTGGTGGATGTACCTTCATGTTTTCTTTTTTTGTGCTAGTACAAATCATATATACCTTTACTTTTCCTCACTGTTACTATATGCTTTTAACCAGGTATCAAGTTATATTTTCCATACTGTATTGCAGCTTGTTTTGAAATCAAGTATGTTGTGGGCATTTTCTGTGTCAGTACATAGAATTTCTTCATTCTTTGTAATGACTGTATCCTGTTTCTGGACTAGTTTTGCCTAAATTGAGATCTTAGTTAGATGGGCACGTTGGATGTGTACTAAACTTAATGACAGGCCGAGGCAGAATAGAACATTCCAAAATTAAAGAGTCAGATGTGGTCGTAACAACACAGAGGCAGGAGGACACTGGAAAGGGGCACAACCATGGATAAAAAGAAGAGGCAGCTTACTTGTGAGAAATGGTAAAGGCAGAATATAGCTAAGAATTTGTAGGTGGATGAGAGGGAATACAAAAGTCAAATAAATGAAATAATGGTGGTTGGAATCTTTAAATGATTATAAATACCTAATATAGTTACAGAAGCACATGTTGAATGAGAATATAAGAAATATGTGGGCTTTAAATATTTGTATTAGTTATAAACTATTAGAAAGCAGCATATTAAGGAAAATATGAATGTATTTGGAGATTCATGACTTTATGCATTTACTTGAGTAAAGATAAAATGTAATTAAAAAATATTTACTTATCTTTAGAGAGAGGGGAAGGGAGGAGAAAGAGAGGGAGAGAAACATCAATGTGTGGTTGCTTCTCACACAACCCCAACTGGGAACCTAACCTGCAACCTAGGCATGTGCGTAGACTGGGAATTGAACCTACGACCCTTGGGTTCAAAGGCCAGTTGTCAATCCAATGAGCCACATCATCCAGGGCTAGATAAAATGTAATTTTATAGTTAGTATTTTAAAATATGAAATTATATATTACTCAGGAAGGTAATTGGGCAGGAAATGCAATTTACCACTTGAATTTATTATTACTAATATTTATTCTGTCCTTTTACAACATTATTATCTTGCCAATATAAACAATGTCTTTTCTATCTTTCTTACAGCTCACAGAGCAAACAAAGATAACTTTTCTTTTAGGATCTAGTGCTGTTCAAAAAAGATTTGTTTCATGTGAAATCATCTTAAGATAGAACAAAAATATTGATATTTTTTTCTTTTTTAAATCTTTGAACTTAGAATTATTGTAGAAACTAGTCCTATGAGCAGAAGAGTATGATTTCTTATTCTTGTAGAGATGTGAAGGCAAGGGCATGGGAACTTAATAGTGATTAATTTCATTTTATCAGGGAAAATAATCACTCGCTAGGAGATGGAGTAATAAAACCTAATTTATAATCAGTTTCACTGATATTCAGGAAAAACTGGCTGAGGCGAGGCAAGATTTGGTCTTTGTGGTTTAATATATTAAATTAATCATATTTTAATTTTAATTTTATTTTTAAATGTAATGTTATTTTGTTACATTCATATTTTTATTTTGTTGTATTTTATGATTCTTCTTAGGCCATTTGGCCAGCCTGGGAGTCTTCCCCACCCCCCACCCTTAGTTAACAGCTAGCGGTGGTAAACAGCTTGCCTACTGGCGTTCTTTCACATGCAAACTAAGGAGTTCAAAACTGCACACCCAATAGCTTCTTTCACACGCCAAAGCATGATTTCTCCTGCCTTAAACTGTGCCAGGGCCAGAAGTCGACCACTAGAGGCCACCTCCGTAGCCCGGGGTACACCAAAAGCATTCGAATGAAACTTGCCCACCCTGCCTTACAGTGCTGTTTGTGCCAGGTGTGCTTTCTCCTTCATGCTGTCTGCCTGCTGACAAACCCTGGCAGCCCTGCAGCCCTCTTTCTCTTGGGAATTTTTAGTAACAACAGTGCACTTTCAAAGGCATTGCCTCTGTGTCTACAACCTGCAGGATTAAAACAAAATGAGTACATTTTAATACATGTGTCAATTCCCTGTGCTCCAGAAATGGTATCTGTTTTATACAAGAAGGTCAGATGGGAAGAGCTGCTATTTGGACTTTTGACTGGTACCCTTGACCACTGCTCTGGGGCTTGCCTGTCGGGCTGCATATTTACAATGAATATAGAAGCAACGAAGAGGGGGAGGGAGGGAGGGGGGGAGGGAGGGAGGGAGAGAGGGAGAGAGATTGGTAGGTTGGCTGATTTTGATTCTTTAACCCTGGCATGTGGAAATAAATCTTGAAATCTGTAGTTGGTATTATCAGTTCTCTGAATATGAGGGCTCATAGACTTAATTACTTTTGCTGGTTAAACTTTGAAGGTATACCTGGCAAACATTACAGCAATAAAGTTTGGGGCTATTTATCTTTGCCAAAAACATAAATTCTACCAATTAAAGGCTGCACTATTATTAAAATTTAACAAAAACAACTGATTGCTGGGAAGTAATTCTGGCCAACTCATGTAACATCCCTGAAATTTGCCTTTTTACATTTTTCCACTCTATAATGAGTTGATAGTAGTTGATTTTACCAAGCAATCAACATTTTTTCTAGATGTTGTAGAAATAGAAGTCATATAAATTGAATATTGCTAATGAAAAAGCTAATCTGCAGAGCTACATATTGTGATTCCAACTATATGACATTCTGGAAAAGGCAAAAACTATGATTCAGTAAAAAAAAAAGTTGGTGCTTTTCAGGGGTGGGTGGGAGTGAAAGGTGAATGAATGGTGCACAGGAGTTTTAGCGCAGTGAAAAATATTCTGCGTGGTGCTGTAATGGTGGGTGCGTGCCATTATATGTATATTTGCTTCACCTATAGAACATATAGCACCGAGACTGAACCCTCATGTGAAGTGTAAGGATCACTTCTGGATACCGCCACTCCAGGCGTGGTCTGAAGACTAGAGAACTAGCTGCAGCGTTCACACTTGTGAGCTTGGTAGATACTCAGAATCTTTGGTCCTGCTCAGCCCCACTGAATTTGAATTAGTATTTTGACAAGATCCTCTGGTGATTGGTATGCAAAGTAAAGTTTGAGATGCAGAGACGCGTTGCCCTAGATAGCAGCCTTTAATAGGATTTAATGAACAGATTTTTAAAAGACTCTTTGTTTTTCGATTGAATTTCCTGGAGCATAAGTATAACACACCCAACATGAGCTCAGTGTCCTCCTCCTTTTGGTCTGCCCCTAAAAGACCCATCCATAAATTTACTTTGGATAATGAGAAATAAATGAAATGTCAAGAATCATTTCTTTAGGCCAGTGCCTAGAAAAATAGCAATTTATAGCCACCAAAGGTAATTGGATTAATAGTTCATCAATGTACTTTTTGTTTTGTAAAATAATTAGCTTTTGCCTATGAGAATTATTGTTGCTGTGTAGAAACAACTGGGATTGGGGCTGGCCTGTATCCCAAGGAAGAAGCAGAGAAACAAGTGAAATTTGTAACTTAGAGGCTTTATGTTGCTATGCATAGTCTTGCCTGTATCTTAATAGCTTTTGGACAATCATCAATTAATCCAAGTGAACCTATTTTTCAGTAAGTTATAAGTAAAACTGGATTTCGGTGTTGAGTTTTGCTCTGGCACTAGCACTGTAGATATGAAAGTGTTTTCAGCCTCAGGCTATGTTGGGATCTTTGGGAATGAAGCTTAGGTGGTTAAAAATGAAAAACAAAATCTTACTACCTGTATTTCATGTTGTGGTATTTGTTTACCTTGTGGTTTTTATATTCCAGGGATGGCCCTCTGTACCACCCTCATTCACCCTGCCATCTCCTGATTGTAGATGGTTTGTGAAGGGGGATCATGAGAAACTTGGAGGAATATTCTTTTTTTTTTTTCAAGACAGGCAGTTATCCATGTCTAGGAAGTGTACTTGCTATGCATTTTGTTATCCAACAAGTTACAAGCCCATGGTGTTCAATAGGGTCTCAAGGTCTGGGCTAGTTTTACTAAACATTATTCTTGCTAAATGTGAAAATGGAGCACAGTATTTTACAGACCACATGTAGATGGGCTAAGCTTGATAGGAAGCCAATCCCATAAGTGTAGCCAACTACAGAAGAAGAAATCAACATGTATTAATAATTGACTGAATGTTGTGTACAATCAACGGCTAAGTCTCCCATGGAGCTTTGGATATGATTGGTTTCCTTTAATTGATGCAAGTAAGTAAAGCGACCTGCTTTATAATTGTCTAGATTTTGAAAAGAACAGGGGTGAATCCCTTGAGTTCAGCAGCAATAGTGATATCGTTTTATAGAGATTTGACTATTAAGAAAATATTTTAAAATAATTACCCATGTCATCATATTGCCATGCTCTCTCAATGGCTTTATAGTCATCTGATAGCTTTTTCTTCTGCCTGAAGGATTTTTCTTGAAGTTCCTTGTTTGGGTCTGCTGTTGACGTATTTTTTTCAGCCTTTGCATATCTGAAAGGTTTTTTCACCTTCATTTTTGAAAGGATTCCTTTTGGTAATGAATTCTAAGTTGACAGTTTTCTTTCTTTTAGTATTTGAAAGGAATTGCTCCATTTGGATTTGCTCTCGTCTTTAGCTTTTTTTCTTTTTACCTTTTCATGTGCTTTTAAAAAACGATACTCATTTTATCATGGTTTTTAAGTACTTTGTTTAAATTGTGCCTTCATATATTTTGTGCTTAGGAAAATTGAACATCTTGGTTATATGGGTTCATGTTTTTCCAGAGTTTTGGATAAATTTTGGTCATTATTTGTTCAAATAGTTTGCTTTAGCCAGCTTGCCTCTTTCTAAGTTTCAAATTAGCATGCATTTGGCTACTTAAATAGTCTCCCATCTCACAGAGAGAATCTTGTGTATTTTCTCCCCTCTGTTTCATTCTGGATGGCATCAACTGCTGTTTTCAAGCTCCCTTTTCTTCCATAGTATCTACTCATTATCCTATGAAGGGTACTTTCATTTCAGACATCGTAACTTTTCATATCCAAAGATTTATTTAGACTTTATAGTATCTTCTACATTTGTCTTTAATATGTCAAATCTAACTTCTTGAAAATATGACTGTTTTTATCTTTTGTTTACTAATTTTATCATTTATGTCATTTCTGGGTAAATTTTTGGTTGACTGATTTTCCTCATTATCAGTAGTATTTCCTGCTTCTTTACATACTTAGTTATTTTTGATTGGATGCTTGACCTTGTGCATTTTGCTTTGTTGGGTTTTGGATATTTTTATAACCTTAACTTTCTTGGACTTTTCTTCTGGGAGATGGTTAAGTTACTTCAAAACAACTGGATGCTTCTGTGTCTCATTTTTATTACCTGTTAAGGAGAAGCTGAGTAGCATTTAGTCTAAGGTTGATCTTACCTACTACTTAGGTAATACCTTTCTATCCAACTAACTGATTCCCTCAAATACGTGGCTTTCCAATCTGGCTTCCATCAACTTTGGCCACTATTTTTTTAAATTCAGTGATGTGGTTCTTTTCCTGGCGTCAGGTGGGTTTTTCATGCACACGCTGATAAGTTTTCAGCTGACTACTCAAGGAGGACTCCTATTTTTTCTGGAGGTGACTCGTATGCAACGATCTCCTTCCCAGCATGGTGCCTGTGAACTCTAGCCTACTTACCTTCCCTGGACCTCCAGAGCAACCTAATTTTTAAATGTATTTTTAAATTTTTATTTTATAGTTTTAGAGAAATGGGGAGGAAGAAAGAGAGAGGAAGAGAAACATTGATATAAGAGGCGAACTTCAATCAGTTGCTTTTCAAATGTGCCTGACAGTGACTGGTCCTGCAATCTGGGCATATGTCCTAATGGAATTGAACTGGAGACTTTTCACTTCAAGGGATACCACCTAACCAACTGAGCCAACCAGTCAGCACCAGATCAGTTTGTTGAACACAAGAAGACCACTGGGCTCTGCGTTGGTTCCCTTTTCTTGTGGTGCAGACTAGAGACTTGCCCCAACCAGAAGGGCTCAGGCCATCAATTAGTTTTCCAGTTCTCAGAGATTGCTGCTATCCTCTGCCTGACACCTGATATCTTGAGACCTGTTATTTTATATATTTTGGCTTTTTTTGTTTGTTTAAGCTAGAAGGATAAATCTGGTCCCTATTAATGTATTTTGGACCAAAGAAGAAATTCTTGGGCTTTTTAAAACCCTTTATTCTTTAATCCTTATTACTGTTGTAGAAGCAGAAAACCTGCATTTCATATGAGAAACCACTGAGTTTATATTTAATTAAAGGGATATTTTTTGGAAGGTAAATAGCTTTTTGGCTATTCATGGACCTTTCTACAGGTCATAGATTTTTGTCACCTTTTTCCAACTCCAAATATATTAATGCATCCATCTTAGATCCTTTATCTTGAACATGTTAAGATATTTCCCAAGAGATAACTCATCTTTTTTTATTGAATTTCCTTATCTATCATTTCTCTATTTGTCTAATTTTACATATCTCTACTTCCAACTTTCCTTAAAGAGACTCATATACTGCTTCCCAATGAGAACAATAATAAGGCGCAAGGGATTGCATTAGAGTTATAAATGACTAATTTTCCTTCTTTTAAAAAATGTCTTATGACATTAAATATATAAATAAGTAGTTATCTAGCTAGTTAGATAGTGGATATAGATCAGTCATTGAAGTTTTCCAGCGCATGCAACACAAAGTCAAGCTATAAAACTAAATGAGTCATAGAATTCAGCCATCTCCACATTCTTTCTCTGTTTTACTTAAACGTCTGTTCACAAACTGCTGCATACTCAAGTTCTTTCTTCCTGGAATCAAAGCTGGCTTTTAGGATCTTTTTAGATTACTGATGCTGTTTGGGGCAGTTACACATACTCTCTCAAAACCATTTACTTTAAACCCAAATTGCCTAATTAACCAGAAAGGATGAAAATGGAAGCCGTGTTGGTAAACTTAATTGTACCCTAAAAATGCCCTGTAAGCCCTAATGGAAAAAAAAAATGATATAAACAGCTGCAGTGCAAGTTATTCTCCTCCAGCTACGTCCTGGAGTATAGACATCAAACAGTCCTAAGGTTGGAGTTAATGGGCTCAGTAGCAGTATTGTTTTATTGAACTGACAAAATTAAGCAACTGGATTCTATCTTTTTCTGGTTAATGTGCCTCAACCTTTTCTAACAATGAGAAATAGTTTGACATAGAATATTCCTCTATACAACCTTCAGCAAAAGAAAAACAAAACAAAACAAAATAAAACAAAGCAATGTTGTGCATATTTTGTTAACCATTTTGAAACTGTTTAGAGAAATAACTAGAAAAGTCTCATTCTTCCTAGGTAGAAACAATGAAAAGCTTAGATAATATTTAATCAGGTAAGTGTATTGTACAGTGGCAAATAATACTACGTATGTGGTTTTTTCCAGTGATATTTTATGTGTGTACTGTTAAAGAACTACCACTGACTGCTGTGGCTCAGTGGGTTGGGCATCATCCTGCATACTGAAAGGTCGGACTTTCGGTTCCCAGTTAGAGCACGTGTCTGAATTGCAGGCCAGGTCTCCCATTGGTATGTGCTCAAGAGACAACAGATCAATGTTTCTCTCATGCTTTTAAAAAGACCACTAAAACTACTGCTTTGTAAAAAGAATTTAACTCATGGAACTATTTGGCATATGTTACACAATGGAGGACATTTTTTTAATATTATTACTGAATATAGTCTAGAAAGTATGAATTCATAAAATTGATCTTAGAGCATTTTGAAAGTTATTTTAAACTGGTTTGCTAGGCTGTTTAACAATGCATTGTATTGACTACTAGATGATACATCAATAATCTTCAAGTTAAAAGGCAAATACATCCTTTTTCCAAATAGAATTTTTTTTCTGAAAATTGAAACCATTTGTTTTGATAGCCAACTTACTCTCCTTGAACATATTAAATTATTTATTAAATAAAGAATTTGGAACTGTTCAAATATCAGACTGTCTCAAGGGTAACATACTGTTGGACAGCACAGATGTTGACAAAATTTTCTCAGATTGTTCAATACTCCAGCAGTCCCAACAGATGCACCAGGCTGTTTATTAATGTGAAAGACCTCACAGGAAGTCTGTGGAAAGTTTTATTTGAAAAATGGCCAATTTGGAAAAGAAGCACATTTTCCTTACAGAAACTCTTAAACATGAACTTAAATTCCTGGCACATAACTGCCAGGATGCATTTTGTAATTGCATCTTTTATTTTCCATTTGCCTGCATGTAGACCTGTATGCACCTGGCCATAGTTGCTGTCACATTTCCAGCCTTTCAAAACATTTCCCACTCTGACCCAGCCATGCAGGCACCCTTCCTATTAACCAAGCCTTTTGCCTCTGTGTCTTTACAAGCATGGTTTCCTGAACTTGGAGCACTCTTCCCCCAAACTTTCAAATGGCTGCTTCCTTTGGCTCCATTTGGTCTCTACTCAAATGTCATCCACCCTTTTAGCTATGCCTCCCCTGAGTACATCATTTAATTAGTGCCTCTCTCTTGACCCATTACTTCATTTTTCTTCATAGCATTTACCACATAACATGTTTCATGTTCATTTGTTTATTCATTTATTATCTATTTCTTCTCACTGGAATGCAAACTTCAGTAGATTAAGGATTTTCCTTATTCACCACTGAAATCTCAACTCCTAGTATAGTCCCTGGCTCTTATAAGACAATTATTCCATATTTGTTAAATGCATGCATGCATAAATGAATGAATGAATGAACAAATGAATGCTAAAATGAGTAACTGCCACCCATTATACACCACGTCCTAAATTAAGAAATTGATATATAAAAGCTGATTGATATTCAGAAGTGTGGGAACCACTCACATTCATAATTCATTATACAATGTACTTAACTAGAAGGTTTGAAATGTGAATATCAGTGCCTAAGAATTTTTATAATGGTGCCTACTTTTGTGGAGGAAATGTCTAGACTTTGTGGTGCTCCCTCTGTCCCTAACCTGTTACCTGGCTTGGACCATCGGTAGCAGCGTCTCTCCTTACATCTTGACTGTGGGTTCCAATCATTCTCTTCCCCTCAAAAACAAAACACAGCAATATTTAAAAATGAAAACATACAGCATTTGCATTTTAATAGGCAATGCCTACAAATGAAAAAAACTTAGGTTAACATGTGTGAAGTTGAAGGTACATGTGATCGGGGAGAAAAGCCGAAGCAAAGGTCTGTGCTGCTATTGCATTAGCTGTGTTGGCCTAAAGGTACTCTTCTGAGACTCATTTATGTTTAGCCGGAACATGTCATAAATATGGGCACATCTTCCCTCAGGAAGGCCACCCTCTACCTGCCTTTTTTCAGCTGAATGCTGGGGTAGTCAAGGTTCTCTGAAAGCAGGTACTAAGATGTGATTAAACACACAGGGAGTATATTAGGGAAAATATCTGAATGAGGGATGTTCTTGGCTGTGAAAACAGTCAGCCTGAGATGCAAAACTTACCCTAACTAAAAAGGGAAGAGAAGGGCTGATAGGAGCATTCCAGACTCCCTTATGGAGGTTTCTCCAGTGTTGGAGGAGTCCTCAAGCAGAAACAGGCAGAAGTAGCCTTCATGTTTCAGATGGGCACAGACTGGGGAAATCATAGCCACAGGGGACCCACTGATAATTTCAGAGCCCAGCAGCTGAAATCATGCTTCCTGGAGTTGGAGGTCTGCACATTGCGTGCACATTATCAGTAATGTTCTTCCTCTGTAAAATTATTTCCGTTCCTGTCTTATCTCTTGGACTAGGCACTTCGTCAGCCCAGGATTAAATCTCATTCATCTTGGTATCCAGAATGCAGCCCATGCTGGGTCAAATGTTTTCTAAGTGAGTAATTTCTGTAATTACAAAGAGACCATCTCATCGTCTGTTTTTCGTTGTGTCCCAAGGAACATGAATATGAGCATAGGCATTAGAACACATGAAACACACAAGTGCATGCATGGTGGGGAGCTGAGAACAAAATCTTTGAAGTTCCTGATGAATAACTTTGGGCAAATCTCTTAACCCAATTTCCCACCTTCAAAACTTCAAATGCTGCCTGTGGGAATGAAAACATCAATTCATTATCACGTCAACAACAAAATATATCTACTGTGTTTATCTAGTTTAATATCTTAGTGTAGCAAAGCACAAAAGAAGGAAAATGAGTCAACTGGAATGCCAGATACGTATCTTTTGATGAGAAAACTTTCAAGAAAATCATAGTGGATGAATTTATCTGGGTCCTAATTAAAATTTTCATATACACAGTTTTGAAGACATTTTAAATATCATGAACCTGTCATACACATCAGCAAAGTAATTTTTGTAAGCACTGAACCCCATCTTTTCTTTAAAAGATGAAGCCACCCTGCATATCCACCTGCCATTTTTTTTTGTTACAAGCCTTGTGAGAAGTTGATACATTCTTGGCCGTGTTACCCTTCAAGCCTTCTTTCCCTCTCCAGTTCCTTCTGGAACCTGCTTGAATTCCTTATTGACTCATGTTTTAAGATCCTGTGACTTGCCACTCAAATGGTTCTGAAACACAAACATAAACTAGCTGACATCTTTTAAAATAATGCTGCCTTCGAGATGTCAATTTTACTCCTCATCCACATATTCATAGCCATATTTAATATCACCGCATTTTATATTAAGTACAACTCTGTGATTTAAATCTTATTGTCCTATGTTTATTATTTATTGACTGGTGAATGACCATTAACAGTCTGCTGGTTTCATTAACCTTTATGGTTTCCAAATAAAACAAATAAGCTAATATAATAAGCGATAAGTAAAAACATGTAAAAGTTCCTATAAATCTTTTATAACAATTACTTTTCTAATATCTATACTATCAAAGGAATTCCTTTTCTCAGGTGAGTACTACTTTATGGTTCAAACTGTTTGCGGTATTTATTAAAGTAGTATGCTACATCATGTTAGTTAAGCAGGTGTTTATTCTGCAATTACGTTTTAATTTTTATCATAGTAGAAAATGTAACAAGGACAGAAAGGCAGTAGTGCCATGCCATTTAATGGCATAAAAACAATGTGAATACAAATCTCTGGATAGCCTAACCATTCTTATGATGCAACTTTCCACTTTAATCTTATAAATGCTCTGTAATGTTCAAATTTTCTTCTTGTGAAGTGATACTTGGCAAATTTAGTGTTCTTTCTTCATCGCAAATTATTAATATGGTTTCAGTGTTTTAGCTCAAGCTACAAATAGGGTCAAGTAGATTTTTATTTTTTTGGTACCATAAGATTTTTTATTCATTACAAAGTATTTATATCATTTCACTATATTAGCATGGAGTGGCCCAGAGAACAGCCAATCTCAAATATGCCATGTTTAATATACAAGTATAATATAAAGACTTCATTTAGTTATTTTTTAGTTACAGTTAGAAATTTTAACATTTTTTTTGCTGAAAAGGAAGAGCAAATCAGTATATGAAAATACTAGATTGACAGGTGCTATAGTGTTTTCACCTATCAAGCAGTATGAACAAGAAATTAAATATTTGCTGTCATTTATTTCCAGCAAGAAAGAGATGCAGAGATACTAGGTTTGAAATAGCCCAGCCAAAGACTATTACATAAAATCAAGAGTTTCAGATACATGAAATATATTTAAGCTAGAGATTAAAATGGAGCATCAAGGAACAGGGAAGTGTGTACATAAAGCTGAGGGTCACTTCATAACAAAAAGCAAAAGTCAGTTAATAAGGAGAAAAGAAAAATAATTTTAAGCCATTGGAGTTTTAAGGTTATCTGTAAAAAAAATGGACAATTATGTTCCATGACAAAAAAAAATATTTCTAAATTCACTGGATCTTTGTATATGTTCCTAGGATCTTTGTGGAGTTCTGAAATTTCACAGTGCCACAAACCAGTAGGTGTGCAGTTTTATTCATTGTGTTGGGTAATAAGACATTTCATTCTGGAAACTCATAGCCTTCGGTCTTGGAATTTTTATTTTTAATTATGTCATTGATGATTTTACCAAATCTATTATATTTTTCTTCTTTTTCTAGAGCTTAGTTTTTTAGGATTGGGTCTCTAGTGGGGATGTAAGTTTTTGTCACTTGTCTCCTATTACATACAGCTCTGTTTTATTCGAGCTAATTTATTTCCCAATATTTATATATATTTTTTAAAAATTCATTTTATTGACTGATGAAATACAGTCACACAGGTTTCAAGTATATGCTTTCATGACATGTGATCTATATACTGCAATGAAATTTTAAAAATTGATTCATTGTTTTAATTTCAGTTTACATTTAAAAATTAACTTCCAGGAGCTTTACTTGCACTGAAGTTTTGTTTTGTTTTTTTTTCCCTAATACGTTCTTTTACATCTCACCTCTCCCCAAAATTTCCTTTCAATGTGTCTTCTAATACATCTCTTTTAAACTGTTATGAATTTCAAACTTACTAAAACTTTTTAAACCTTTTTGCAGTGTAGTACACATGTATCTGTATGGTAAATTGCTAAGATTTCAGGTCCCTTCTGAAACTATAGGAACATGAGCAGATCAACATTTAATCTCTAGGCCGAGTTTGGGTGTGGGGGCAACTCAAAGAAAAATAACTTCAAATACCATATGATCTCACTTATAAGGGGAACCTATTGAACAAAGTAAACTAATGAGCAAAATGGATCCAGAGACCTGGAAACAAGGAACGGACTGACAGCTGCCAGAGGAAAATGGGGAAGGGGAGCTAGTGAGAAGAAGGGGAAGGGGCTCGTCAAAGGACATATATGCATGACCCACAGACACAGACCACTGTGTGGGGTGTGACTTGGGAGCAGGGGACGCGCTGGACAGAGGGCAAAAGGGGGAAAATTGGGTCAAATGTAATAGAATAAACAATAATGAAAAGCTGATGAGCAGAGAACACATACGCATGACCCATGGACAGGAACAACGATGTGGGATTGGTTGTGGGAAATGGTGACAGGTGGGGGGATGGAACAATGGGGAAAAATTGGCACAACTGAAACAGCATAAATAATAAAATGTTTAACTTAAAAAGCCACTAAGAAAGATGCTGACAACCTAGTGAATTTAATAGCCTACAGCCCATTTCAAAGCAGCGAGCAACTTTCCCACCCACTGAATGCACAGACCTTACATTTAGCATGTTACTCACTCCCTGAGCTGTCAGTCAGTCAAGAAAAAGCAAGCAAAGCTGTAAGGTCTGTAGAGCGTAGAGCACAGAAACCCAAAGCAAATGCACAGAACTGCCAAACACAACTTGAAGGAAACGGTGGTTTTTTTTTCAGGGAAATAAAAACTTGAAGTCCTGGCTGGTGGCACAGTGGATAAGGCGCCGGCCTGTGAACCCAAAGGTTGCTGGTTTGACCCCCAGTCAGGGCACATAACCAGGTTGCAAGCCAGGTCTCCAGCCAGGTTCGTAGCTGGAGGCAGGGAGGGGAAAGGCAACCATACATATTGATGTCTCTCTCCCTCTCTGCCTCTCTTCATTCCTCTAGCTCTAAAAATAATAAAATCTTAAAAAAAAAAAAAAAAAAAACACCTTAAATGTTAACATTAATATCCTTGAGGCAATGAGAAAAGATACTTTTATTCCAGAAAAAAAATTTAATTGCACAACTGAAACCTATGAAAATGAAGTCCATAAAAATGCAGCTGTATTAGGAAGGAAAGATGTTGGCACTCTCTTGTGTATGGGATTGGAAGAACATTTAGGTGGCACAACAGTGTCATTGAAAGAGCTTCAGGTGGGGAGATTACCTGAACTAAATAAACATACCAAATAGTTCTCCTTCATTCAGATTCCTAGAATTAAAAATCCTATTATCATTGAAGTGATACATAAGTAGAGTGGGTGTTTCAAACAAGGTCATCATAATGAAAAAGACATAACAGGTTAGAACATTAAGAGAGGCCTTACTTGGTATTATAAATGGCATATTAGGTAGTGTTCATCACAATTTTGAAACTCTGTAAAGGTTCATTTCCTTGTATTTTGGAAGTGTGCAGGGTGGTAGGGTTTTTTTTTTTTTTAGGGGAGGGTTCTTTGTTTTATCTTTGATTTCCCTCTGAGGATACTAACTCCTGGGAAAGCTAGCTAATGAATCTACTATTAGTTTCAGCTCACTTGGTCAAGTGTTGATTGACAGCTATTTGAAAGCACAGCTCTGTTGGAATGCTACCAAATACAGAGACCTGATTAAGGACAGAAGTGGCATTGATTTTTGGACGTCAGAGCAGGTTTTGTAGCAGGATTGAAAATGTAAAGAGGACTTTCAGAGCTTTCTTTTTCTGTTCAAATATATCCTTAGTTATTGGTCACCTCCATCCTCATATTAAGCATACATGCTTTTTAGAAACTGGAGTTTTGCTAGCATTCCTTCAGAGCCTCCTCTCCACCTTCATGAATGTCAGTACTTGTACAAAATATTCTGAAACCTCATGAGGAAACAGAATTTCTTGGATATCTGGAAACTATTTAGGATGTAATTTTCACACTGTGTTTAGACATCCACTAGAAAGTGAACTAGTGATAAGTGAGCATGCAAAGGGCTTATTGCAGGCACTCAGAGCTGCGATAAGAAGAATCAAGCAGCTATTTTTCAGTCACAGTTGCCTCCCTACCATATGCTAACAATTAGATGCCATCCCTCTTGTCTTAAGTTTCAGAGAGAATCCCACATGGAGCACGTTCTTTGGGAGATTAACATTTTCCACTCTTATTAGTGAGCTGTCTTTTGTGTGAGGTGGCTCAATTCACATTATGAGCCCTGTTTTTGGACATTATAACAGAATAAAATAAACCCAAACATTAAAAATTTTTTGATTCTAAAAGTGAATAAAAATTATCACCAAAGCTTGAAATGCATTAATGAATAATTCAATTGAGCTTATTAATGAAATCACTTAATAGCATGTTACATAGGCCTAATACAATCAGGTTTTCAATGGGTTTGAGGATTGCATATTAAAGATTTATTAAGGTGATTGGTCTAATTTGGATCTTTAGATAAATTGAATGTAGTCGATTTCAATTTTTAGTTGCAGACCTTTTGGTGGTTGTAATTTTTCAATTTAGAAGTAATAGCATTAGTTATTCAAGAACATTTGCATATAATTTATAATTAAATTTTCTCCGAACACTGACACATTTTCTCATTCTCCATAATAACAATTTAATTTTTATGTGATTACAGCATCAATTGGAAAAACAAACCCCATAGGGGATCATTACCAACATAATCTGCTTAAGAGATTCCCGTTGTGCCTTTCACCCTGTTTGTTGCCGTCACCACAATGAGCCCAAGACTCCCCAGTCCTCATTTCATCAGGATGATAATCCATTACCGTGTAGCTCTGTGTCCCCCAACGCAACTCCACTTAATTCCTCTCACTAAAGATTTCACTGGACACTCTGGAACCCTAGCCTTTCCCTGACACACTTCCTTTATCACTCACACCTCCCCTGAAATTTCTGCTCACTCACACATCATTAGATCTGAAAGTGTGGTAGTTCTCTTCTAGCTTCACTTGGATAATTCCAGGCATTTTTTCAGCTCTTTTGAAAGTATCCCAGGCTTTGAAGTTTTGGCCTCAGATCTTTGCTATCATAATTATTGAGGCTTTTAATACCAACAAAATGATCTAATATATTGGCTGTTCAGTCCTTCTTCTTAAATGATATACTCCCTTGACCTTAGCCATGATTATAGCTAAATATTACCATTACTGAAAACTGCATCTCCTCCATAAATGTTGTTCATTACTTCATTTATCAATATCCTATTTATTTCTCCCAATCATAATTTCTATTAACCAAACTCCAGTAATTATTAAGTCAACTAGGAGCTCTCATTGATTGATTCTACCACGGTTCTGTATTTCCATTTCCTCATGTCCTCAAATGCCCTCATTTTTGAGATTATGTGCTGTTATCCTTACTTACCATCACTCTGGTTTATGAGCCCTTTCCTGAACTTGTTGTACTGTTGACTTTTTCTCTCTAAATCATATTAACCTGGCAGAATTCCTCCCATTCAGATCTACCTACCTGCCTGCCAAATGGTCTTACACATTTTGTAAGCATACTATTCTCATATATGACTATTATATTCTTTCTCTTTTACTCAGATATTCAGCATTTAATTCTGATTCAACTGTTGATGTTGCTGCCCATTTGACTAATAAATAAAATATTGGTGGTTGCCAGAGGTCAGGGGTGGATAGTGGGGAAATTGTTTGAAGATCATCAAAAGGTACTGATTTTCGTTGCAAGATAAGTAAGTTCTGGGGATGTAATGTGCAATATTTTATCACACATTGGAAACTCCATAAGAGTAAACCTCAAAAATTCTCACTGTAAGGAAAAAAATTATAATTATGTGAGGCAATGAATGTTTACTTAATGTGGTAATAATTTTGCACTATATACACATGTCAAGTCATTATGTTGTATACCTTGAACTTATTCAATGTTATGTCAATTATGTTGCAAGAATACTGGAAAAAATTAAATCAGTAGAGGCAATCCATAGGCTTATATCTGAGCACATTTTTTTTTCTTCTTTATGTAATACAGGCTTCTTCATATTCTAATGCAGTCCCACGGCTTCTTCTAGCCAGCCTCATCACTTCAACAATTTTCTAAATCATTCTCTGTAGCATGAAATTATGTAGTAGTTCTCAAAATAAAAAAAGAGAATCTGCCTTATGTTCAACCCCCCTCTTTCTTTGTTTCATCTTCCAGAAAACTTAAAATGTCATCTGTACTCACTATAAATTTTTATTATCTAATTTTCCTTATTACAGTCTATTTAGGTTTATATTCCTGTTGGTTAGCTTTAATAGTTGTGGCCCAAGTTTCCATAAATTTCTCATCATTCCTGAATGATTAATAGAATAGGATGCACTTGATTATTCCCTTCTTTTTCTTCACTTGCTTTCAGGATAGGACATTTTTTTTCTCTTTTTCACATTTTCCTTAAAGTGGTTATTTTTCTCTATCACAGTGATTCCTTTTCATATTCCTTACATTATTTATTAAAATATTTTATTATTTTTAGAGAGAGGGAAAGGAAGAGAGGGAGAGGGAGGGGGGAGAGAGAGAGAGAGAGAGAGAGAGAGAGAGAGAGAGAGAGAGAGAGAGAGAAAGAGAAAGAGAAAGAGAAAGAGGGAGAAAGAAAGAAAGAGAGAAAGAAAGAGAGAAAGAGAGAGAGAGGGAGAGATCAATGTATGGTTGCCTTCACCTGCCTCCAGCTACAGACCTGGCTGGAGACCTGGTTATGTGCCCTGACTAGGAATCAAACCAGTGACCTTTGGATTCTCAGGCCACTGCCTTATCCACTGTGCCGCCAGCCAGGGCTAATTCTTTTAAAACCTTTCAGAACTTCAATTTTTATAGATAGCAAGCTAATATTAAAAGATATGAGCTACCTTTAAATTAGTCTGTAGACTCAGTGCAATCCATTTGAATATCACAGGTTTTGTTTTCCCATAAAACTTAGAGCTAGTTATATAATTAATATGGAAATATAAGGATCAAGGAATATATATATACAAGAATATAAACAAGAATAAGAATGAGTAATATTACCTTAATTGACTTCTATTTGTATTATAAAAATACTAATAAGATATTAATCTACCTAATTGAGCAGATAGAAGTTTTATTAAGAAGCCCATATATATATAGTAACCTGATGTGGTATTATACAGTGGTGGGTCAGAAGAAAAATGGTGGACTTATTAGGTGTTTTCCTTGGATATTAATTATGCATCATAAATTTCTTAAACCATACTAAAAAAGTATCTTCAATTTAGAAGAAAATATAAAATAAAAATTTAATCAGCTTGAATAGAGAAATTCTCTTAAACATGGTACACACTTATACAAACCCAGAAACCATAACAAGAATGATTGATAACCCATATTAAAATTAAATAAGTAATTGAGTTTTTTATTGAAATCCATAAAAAATGGAAACATAAGCCAGAAACATGACAAAATTTACAATGGGTTGAATCGATAAGAACGTAGTATCTTGAATATGTAATTCTATGCAACAATAAGAAAAAGACAAACATTCTTCTAGAAAAGTAGTCAAATAACATGAATACAGTTTCTATAGGAAAGGGATTATAAACAGCAAATGAACATGAAAATATGCAGAATCTAATCATCATAAATACACAAATGAAGTCACAGTGTTACCAACACAAACCCACTTGACTGGAAAAAATTAAAATTTGATTTTATTACTTTTAATGAAATAAAATTTAATAAAAATGGGTTTTTATTAAGAATAAAAGTACTGGTGACAATGTGAAACCATGCAGTTTCTCCAGTACTGGTGGTGAAGGTATAAATTGATGAAATAATTTGGAAAGGAGGTGGTTCTTAAACAGTAAAGTGAATATATGCATATATTCTGAATCAGCCATTTCAATCCACCCCTTTAAAATACCCCTCTCTGAAGGCACATAGCCCTGCTCCCCATGATATATATTTTTTGTTATATTTCCTTTCCCATTATTTCTTTATATGCAACACAATGACTTTGAATGTTTCTTGATTTCATAATTTCCTTTAAAAATCCTCCCTTTAACATCCACAGAATGTGACCACCGGTCACATGCTCCTGTCCTCTGTTGACATAGGTCTGTGGAGAACAGCTTGAGGACACCTGGAAGATCATCATGTGGCCCAAATCTTCTGGGATTAAGATTCCTCAGAATACTTTCATTTTTATTACATTCACCGATGGCTTTCTTCTGAGTCTGCCTGAGAGTTTAGTTTCTTCTGTAGAACAAAGAGAGAAAGGGATGAAGAAGACAACTAATTATGCTTTTTCTTTGATGAGGCAGATAGAGACTGGGAAATTGCCATTTTCATCATAGAATTTCTTGGACTCCTTACTTTCTGCTGCCTCATTTCATGATATAGCCTGTTTAGAATTTTAGTTTTTCTCTCCTGTTATTTAGATGGAATATTTGAATTTCCCACATTTATTTTTCAAAGTTAATTTGGCAGGTCAATAATTCATCCCTCTCATGTTCATTCTTGTCCATCTGTTGAGTTTTTATCTCAACTATGACTTTTCATTAATAACACCATGTGCTTTTTTTTTATGACTTCATGTGCTTTCTTTCTGCTCCAATATCTTCCCTTATCTATCTGTAGATACTGAATATACTTATTTTAAATTACTGCTTATCGCTTATGTTACTTCAGCCTCATCTGCTGTAGGTTCTCTTTCTCTTTCAACTACAACACACTGAATATTTATTTTATTTTCCTGTGACTTCTTACTCATTTGGAGCTATATTCACGGCAGTGATTTTCTGTTCCATGGAGGAGCGGCTAAAGGCGGGCGCTGTCTGTGCCATGTGTGGTGATTTTGAGGTAGGGATAACCTGTACACTAGAAGACAACCTGTTGGATTTCATCTTCTACCTTTGTTGTTATTCTTAATTAAAATCACTTCGCTTCAGGGTACACTTGAGGAGGACAATAACTTGAGGGACAGGAAGACTTATCCAGGTCATGTTTGGATACTACCTCTAAACCAGCCTAGGGACCCTGGCTGGATTGGCCACTACTTTTCTGTCTTTCAGTAGCTATTAGGTTTCTAGGACAATATGAAAAAGATGATTACACATCTTTAAAAATATTCTTGTTTTCATGCCCAGGCTACTTAACTTAGACTAATGTTTCCCTTACCATCTGGTTCCCCAAAATTGTCTTACAGTTTTATTATAGCTTTTATGTTAATGTGATAGATCCTGCAACTTATACTTGGTTTCCGCAAAATGTCTACAACTGAGTTGAGAAAATGGAGTCAGCACTCCAAGTCACTTATTATCATTAGAGGCCCATGAGGTGCTCCAGAAAAATAATCTCACACAAGTATAACCAAGAAGAAAAATGCTGGTTTTAAACCAATGTCTTATTCTAACTCTCTCATTTTCTATTGTACAAATCTAAAAGATTATTTTCTATAACTTTTTACTTTCAACTTATTTTTAGTACCTTATTCTTTTCATTCTTATTTCTTTTCTCCTGTTTGTGTGTTTCATTTTTTGAGGTAGAGCTTGTGATGATTAATTTTATGTAAACTTGGCTGAGCTGTGGTGCCCAGTTGTTTGTTTAAACACTATTCTAAATGTGGCTGTGAACGTATTTTATGGATGCGACTGACATCTAGACTTGGTTGACTTTAAATAAAGAAGTTACTCTTGAGAGTATGGATGGGCCTCATCCATTCAATAGAGATCTTAAGAGCAAAAGCTGAAGTTTCCTAGAGAAGGAATTCTGCCTCAAAACTGTGTCATCAAAGTCCTGCCTAGATTTTCAGGATGCCAGTCTGTCCTTAGGTTTAGAATTTACCAAGTCCCATATGTGTGAACCAGTTCCCTAGAAAACCTCTTTACAGACACACATACACACACTGTCACATTATATATAGTATATAATTGGTTCTATATCTTTGAGGGAACCTGATTGATAAATCTATGCTATGGTAAAGGACAGGATCATTTGATATATGACTTAAAACTATAATAATAAAATCACTCAATTTTTCAACTTTCCATTCAACATTTGTTGTGACCTTAAAATAGAGCACTATGAAAATAAGTATGAGATTCATTGGAGAATCACAAAACTTTTCTAATTATTTACTGGACATTATTATAATGAAATATTACAGTATTAAGTATTAAAATATTAGTGTATTTTACAGAAAAATAGACTATTGGAAAGACTAGGTAGAGATCAACTTTGAGATAATAGGTAAAATATTTGTTGTCGCCATGCAATTTGACTTTCTTATCAACCATTTTGAAGAAAACCCTTTTTCTTTCCAAATACAATAAGACTATTTTGTTCACTGTCACTTTCAAGCCTTCTGTTCTGCATTCCTTAACATCCACAAAGCTTGATTTTGTTTTCTTACCCTCTTCATCTTTGATTACACAACTCAAGGTTATTATATTCCCTTGCATCTAACCCCCCATTCTTTCCCTTTCTCTCCTTTTCCTTCGGGCTTTTTCACCTCTGGGTCCTTGGCCTTTTCTTTTCCTACTAAGTTATTTTTGCAGACATTTAATGTTTCTAAGAATTCAAATAATTTTTCTATCTGTGTTTTCAGAATCACCCATTTATACTTTTAGGAATATAAATAACAATTGTATTTTATGAAAGGGACTACATTGGTGCACTTAAATAAATTCAATAATTAGAGCACTAATAAGGAAGGGGGCTTGCAGTCTAAATAGGATGAAAGTCTATGAGAGACTCAAAGTGATCTACTGTGCATTGAGGTGACAACAGAATTACGCATGGAAAGAAGAGTAGAAAGTTTTACAAGCTATATTAAAATCTCTTGCCCCTCTACCTTGGAAGGGAGGGCATTGGTATTAAAAACAACAAATAGGGAAATATTGTATTTTTGAATTGGCAAATATAAAACTGCTTTTAGAGAATGAGAAATAATTCACATATTTTAAAAATACAAATGGTAATGTATTTCCCACCTGTTTTATTTCAAAATACTTCATTAAACTTAAAGCTTACGATATTCAGAACAGTAAGTCCTATGAATTTTTTAAAAATTTAATTGTATTGTTGTTGTATTACATCCATCCCCTTTTTGCTCCCCTCTGTCCTCTTCCCCACCCATCCACTCCCCCACAAAGTCAGTCCCTTATGTTGTCCATGTCCATGGTTCCTCCATACTAGGTTCTTGTCTAAACTGCTCCCCTTCCCTCCCTCTTCTTCTTTCCTCCCCTAAACCTCCTTCCCCCTGCCCACTGAAGGCCTATTCCCTGTATTCATCTATCTGGTTCGGTTTTGCTTACTGTTAGTTTTGTTCATTATTGTCCTGTAATGGGTGAGATCATATGGTATTTGTCCTTCACTGACTGGCTTATTTCACTAAGCATAATACTTTCTGGTTTCATCCATGTTGTTGCAAAGGGTACGAGTTCCTTCTTTCTTTCTGCTGTGTAGTATTCCATTGTGTAAATGTACCAAAGTTTTTTGATCCAGTCATCCACTGATGGGCACCTAGGCTGTTTCCAGCACTTGGCTTTTATAAATAGTGCTGCTATGAACATAGGTGTACATAGGTTCTTATGAATTGGTGTTTCTGGATTCTTTGGGTATAATCCAAGTAGTGGAATCGCTGGGTCAAAAGGCAGTTCCATTTTTAGTTTTTTAAGGAAACCCCATACTGTTTTCCACAGTGGCTGCTCCAGCCTGCATTTCCACCAACAGCATATGGAGTTCCCTTTGCTCCGCATCCTCGCCAACATTTGTTTATTGATTTGTTGATGATTGCCATTCTGACAGGGGTGAGGTGGTGTCTTACTGTGGTTTTAATTTGCATCTCTCTGATGGCTAATGATGTTGAGCATTCTTTCATATGCCTCTGGGCCCTTTGTATGTCTTCCTCAGTGAGTTGTCTGTTCAGGTCCTTTGCCCATTTTTTAATTGCGCTGTCTGTCTCCCTGGTGTTGAGTGGCATTAGTTCATTATATATTTTGGAGATCAGACCCTTGTCTGAGGGATCATTAGCAATTATGTTTTCCCATACAGTTGGTTCCCTTTGAATTTTGCTGGTGTTTTCTTTAGCTGAACAGAAACTTTTCAATTTGATATAGTCCCATTTGTTGATTTGTTCTTTGATTTCCTTTGCCCTTGGTGAAGTATCAGTAAACATATTTCTGCATCTATCAAAAAGTTTACTGCCTATATTTTTCTCCAGGACCTTTATGGTGGCACTGCTTATGTTTAAATCCTTTATCCATCTTGAGTTTATTCTGGTGTATGGTGTAAGTTGGTGGTCAGGTTTTATCTTTTTGCATGTTGCTGTCCAGTTCTCCCAACACCACTTGTTGAAGAGACTGTTTTTACTCCATTTTATGTTCCTTCCCCCTTTGTCAAAAATTAATTGACCATTGAGTCCTGGGTTTATTCCTATGAATTTTTTAATGAGTATAAATTATTTTTAGATTGAGGTGATAACATAATGATATTAAAGTTTACACACAGAAAAGCAGGTGAGATTCAATCTAAAATAGTTTCAAGAAATGGACATTTATGATAAAATATATGATGATTTAATTTTGGATTCAGATGAATTTGATAAAAGTTGTGTCAGTCAAGTTAAAGTTTTATGTGTGTTGCATTAATGATTTTGAAAAGACTGCAGATTTTACGGGAATAATTTATATTTAATAAGATATTTCTTTCTGGTGGTATTTCATGCATACCAAAATCAGCATATTATCACTGAATATGTCCTCAGTACAAAATGTACCAATTTAATAACATGATACAATAAAACAGCCATTTAATTTCAGGGACTTACGCACCTGATTTGTTAGTACATTCGAAATTAAATAGCAAAGTGTTTTTTCCATGCTTCCAATATAAAAGGAGGCCAAAACATTTGCATATGAAATATATTAACTGTCATGAAATGCTTGTCTTCACAGCCAGTTTCAGCAGACAATATTTCTTCAGTCATGCAGTCAGAATGCAAAAGGAAATTTAGTGACAATTTTATTTAAAGACATTGGTATCTTGGTTCTGAAAAAAACATTCTGGACACGGTTTCTGCCAGGGAGATTCAGGAAGCTCCAATCTGCCAGTTATGCAAATTCATTCCAAACAACTCGGGAGTCATTCAAGGGCACTATGTTTGCAATGGTTTTCTTTCACCCCGACCACCTTTGTAACTGTGCAGTTAAACAGATAAGTTATAGTTTCCAGCTATTTAACATCAGGAAGAAACTAACGAAATTCAAGGGTGATTGTTTTGATGACAATGTTGAAATTGTTACAGATTTTGATGGAGAAATGCCATTTTTTTCCTATGATGCATTTAATTTTTCTAGTTGCTTTATTTCTCTTTCAATTGTCTTGGTTAGCAGTAGTGAGGTACAGTGCCGGTGATACATTATTATGCTATGGCAAGTGAAAGTATTATAGATTTGGGGCCTTTTAAACATCCGATAAAGAATGTATACTTCTTTCCTCATACTAATTCATAACCATATAAGAGCTCTTCAGGATCTAGATTGATTGATATCCAAACTTTACCTTTATTATTTAAAAGAAGAGCATGATTTTATGAATGTGTAAAGAGAATTTACTACTCCTTATCTCTGATGTCAGCTGCACAACCAACCTACTTAATTAATTAAGGTTACCATCAGAAAAATCACAGAATTTCCACGAGAGAATGGTTGCATGCATCTCATGGTCGGGCAGCTCTCAGAAAATAAATGATTGCATAGTGCTTTCTCACTAAGATCTCCTAAACTTACTGTATTAGATTGTTGATGCTGCATAAGAATCACTACAGATTTAGCAGCTAAAACAACTCTTATATGTTATTTCACATGTAGGTCGGATGTCCAGATCTGGCTAATATGAGTCCTGTGTCAGGGTGTCTCATCTAAAATGGAGATGTTGACTAGGCCTGAAGCTCAGGTTCCTCTTCCAAGTCCATGTGACTGTTGGCAGAACTGATTGTCTTGCAGCTGTGTAACACAGGACAGCTTGCTTGTTCGAGACCAGATGGATAACCTCTCTGACATCAACAAAAGCCTAAACAGTCCTTTAAGGACTCTCCTGATAAGATGGACCCACCCAGGGTAATCTTCCTTTCGATGAACTGTTAAGTCAAACTGAGTAGGGACTTCTATCTCCAAAATGCTTTCACCTTTTGCTGTATACAATAATATCATGAGGGTTAGTAAACCTTCTTCCTACAAACAAAGTAGGGGAGGATTACAAAGTGCCTTAATACCAGGGGACTGAAAACTTTGGGACTTTTGTAGAATTCTATCACACTTAATTGTACATCAGATTCACTCTTTCCTTTAAGCAGTTAGTATGGGATGAGGAAAGCCTTCAAGAGTTACCCTAACTAGTTTTGTTTTGTTTTGTTTTGTTTTCATTAAGAAAATGAAGCTAAGGGAAAGAGAGGATATTTTTCTATTTTATTTAAAACATTTATTGAGTTCAATTTTCCCAGTAAAAACACATTACAATAATAGTCAATATCTAGTCTCTTTATGCTCCTGTTTCTGATTACCCCCCTTCTATTTTTCCCTTAAGCATAATCCAGCAGGTTTTCATTCTCACTGTTCCATTCAGCCTACACTTATCATTGTCACTAAAAGTTTTTGCATTGCTAAATCCAATAATCTACTCTCTACATCTCATCTCATTTTATTTCTTAACAGCATTTCCATCACCTTTCAACATTCCACTGTAGTTTTCTTTTGATCAGTGCAGGAAGACTTCCATTCAGTGTTCCTTGTATTTCTCATTCATTTTACCTACTCAGCTCTTCCTGCTTTTATAATCTTATCCAGGTAACTACTATCTCTGTGGCAATGATGGCATCTTCGTTCAGGAATCTCTCTTAATTTGAAGACCTACAACTATAATATCTAGGTGCTGGAAATGCAAAGAGAGAAATAGGTGACTTTGTTCTTTGACTTAATTTACTTACTTAATTCATTTTTCCATCACCATTTATCCCTCATTATTCTTTAAAATACCTGGTCTAGAAGAGAAACAAATACTTTGTCAGATGATAATTTTTTAATAAAGTCTGAGTTATATATGAAAATCTTAAAAGACACAGTATGATACATGTTAATATGGAAAAATAGATAAGACATATACAGAAAGATGACTTTGGCATGTGGGATATCTCATGCACTTCTTTTAAAATAATATATTGAATGTTAAAATAATTATTAAATGCCTGTATCAAGGGTATAATTGTTGATTTTAAATGCATATAATATAATTTTGCATTGTAGAGAACACTTTTTGAATATTATAAATGGCTGGTAAAATATCCTTGTATTGATATATTTCATCAATCATTTTTTCTTATGGCCCTTTTCTTTTGTGATATTTTCATTATGTCACAGAACAATATATATATTTACATATATATGTTATATATGACTGTTTTTATAAACACAAGCATACATGCACCCTATGCACAGGTATACAAGTGATGGGACAAGAAAACTGGGAATCATTTTGTATCCTGAATCATTTTGTTTCCTATTTCCCTTCAATAAATCCATTATTTGCATATTAAAAATAATCTTTGATCTCAGGGATTACTTTATGAAACAAACATCTCAATTTTATTGACAAACAGAGAACAGCTGTCACACAATCTCACTCCAGGACTTGCAGTACAGCCTAGCAATTATAAATCAGGACATTCTGTTAAATAGCTGACATGTAATCAGCTTCCACTCTTGCTTTGGCCAAATGATGTGCATTAAATTTTGTAAGGAAAACAGCTTTATTGAGCAGGAAATGGTTTCTAAATGGGTTTGGATTAGGTGAAACAATATTCTTTTTTTAAATATGCTATTTTCTGAAAGGATACTATGAATAAATTTCGTGAAAATTACCTATCACAATTAATTCAGAAGTCAGCATAAGCCAGAGGCCTCTTTTTACAAAAAGTAATACATGTTATAAACAGTTTTATTGGAGCATAGCCATGCTCATTTGTTTACATACCAAAAAATTCTAAAACATTCTTAGAATCCAGTAATAAGATAATAGAAACATCAAATGAAGGGGTGTATAAAATCTGAAAAGCTACAGTATAAAAATCAGGATTCTCATTTTTAAATGTGTTTAACATGTTTTAAAATGATGTCTTAATTGGTAATGGAACCAGCTACTTGTTCCTGTAAATGTGATGATTAGGAAGCTAATTAGGTTAGAAGCACACTATTTGTGTCATGATTAGCATTGTTCATTTTTTTGATTAAAACAAATTAGATAATCTAGAACAAGAACCCTTAAGATTGCTTTCACACATTTACCTTAAGTCGAGAACAAACTACTAAGCCTTTAAGCCTTCTTGTCTATCTGTCCAGAATAAAAAGAACAGATCAACAATATCTGACAATTTTAAGTGTAGTCTTGTTGTTTGTCTAGGGGAGCTTATCAGAAGGTATAACTCATTCACATATGAAGAAAAAAGTACAAAAGTACAAACACGTACATGCAAACATGTATGTGCACACAGACCAAACAGAACAAATAATGTAAGCAGAGAAAAAACAATCACAATCACATCAGTAATCACCAAATGCAGTCCAGTTACCAAAGCAATCCCTCCAAAACCATGTGGTCTTTTATATGCATTCTATGTAAGTAGACCTTTATGTCCTTAATTTAATATTTTATTTATTGCAGTAATTTAAAAAGCTTATCCTGCTAACTTGAATTTTCTGTATAATATTTATAAAAAGAATATTGGTTCTTTATCCTAAAGAAAACACTTCTACTGTTTCTACATTGGTAGTGATAGTAACTAAGTTCTGCTCCTGATAGGTTAAGTACAATAAAGACTGTGAACTGATCATGAGATTTATATGGTCCAGTACTGTCATAGGCATACTATTGCACCATTTCTACATTATTTATGATATTCAAATTATTCTACAATTGCAGAAAGCACCTCCCCACACCCCCACCCCATTAACTTCTAGATCCAGATGCCACAGTTGGCAGATTAATTAACTGCTTTGCAGCTGCATATCATGGGACGTTACTATCAGGGGTCAGCAAATGTTTTCTTCAAGTCGGACAATGAATATTTTGTGGTTTGTGGCCATATGCAATGTTTCATTTCCTCACCTCTGCCTCCAAATATGAAATCAGCCAAATGGTATGTAAACAAATGAGCATGGCTATGCTCCAATAAAACTGTTTATAAAAAGAAGACTGATTCCATGTCATAGTTTGCTGACATCTGACCGATGTAGGAGCAATAAATCAACTGCTTGAATTTTCCTTGTGCTGTTTGTCCAAGATTCTAAAGTATAGGCTAGATTCATTACACTTAGTAGTCTGCCAATTTTCAGGGTCTAAAAAAGTACTTCATCATTCCTTTTTTTTTTTTTTTTTTTTGAATTGAATTTATCTGGGTGACATTGGTTAACAAACTTACATAGGCTTCAGGAGTTACAATTCTGTAATACATCATTTGTATATTGTATTGTGTGTTTGCCACCCCGAGTCAAGTCTCCATCCATCACCATTTATCCCTCTTGACCCCTCTACCTTTCCCCTCTGCCCTTTCTCTCTGGTAATTACCATACTGTTGCCTGTCTTTGTGAATTTTGTTCTTTTTTTTCTAAGATGGTTTGTCTCAGAGTGGAGCAAGAATGGAGAAGGGATAATAGGAAGATAGGAATGGCACTTCTAGTAGAAGAGGGAAGGAATACGAAGCAGATTATATTTTATGACATTTTTCTACTCTAGGGAATGCATATTGTTTGCAATTCTTAATGTTATATGTAATTTTAAACCTCCACACTGTGTTGGTAGACATTCAAAATTTAGGTTTCAATCATTAATGAATGAATCTAAAGGTCTGCAACATGTTGCAATTACATGTTTGGGAATGAAATGGATGTGATCCTGGATTTAGTCAGATAATGAAGAAAGCTTACCAATGGCCCAACATCTAAATTTCAATGAAAGTTTATTGCTTTCTATCCATAATCAACACAAGTTTTATTACCAGTCTAAAAGCAGGTTACTTAAGTATTTTAGTTACATTTAACTTCTAAATAGTAGGAAATTTCATGTATCAGAGGTAGGAGGTCTGCCCTGAAAACGTCCAACCATTGTTAATGTTAACAAGAGCAGTTTGCCCAACATCAGGGCAACCTGGCAGCCAAGGAGAGTGGACTGGAGTGAATAAGCATGAACAATGAAGACTTCACTGTTCAGTGGGGCTGGTTGATGCCATTGAGTGAGCATGTGTACTGTGTGGCCGTGGCAGTTAAAATGGCTGAGTGAAGCAATGAATCCATCAAATTTTGCATTAAGTTTGAACATTCCTCTGTGGACACTATTTGAATGATTCAGAAAGCCACCGCTATGGGCAACTGGTGATTAACAGGTTCATGACAATGTTCCTGCTCATGTATCTTGTCTTGTGCAGAGTTTTGTTTTTTTGCAAAACATCAAATCACCCAGGTGACTCAGCTCTTAGCAGCCCAGATTTGGCACCCTGTGACTTCTGGCTTTTTCCAGACCTTCGATGAGATTAAGGAAAATATGATAGGACAGTTGATGGTAACTGGGAGAACTATGTGAGGTCCCAAGGTTTCTACTTTGAAGAGGACTTGAGACATCATTGTCCTATATACAAACTTTCTCATGTTCTTTAATAAACATCTATTTTTCATATTACATGGCCAAATACTTTCTGGACAGACCTTGTATTTATACCTTCAACAGAGGTTTTTCAAGTCTTATAAAACTGCTATGTTAGTGGACATGTATAAAATACCTTACTACACTGCATTTAGGCAAGCAATGATAAAAGCTTGAAAAATGTAATGCCTTATTCTGAGACAAAGCTTCTGTGATATCACATCTCACTTGTAATCAGTCATAGCTCAGCTTTATCCTGAAAAGCTGTATCCTATTTAAAGAGTTCTTAATTACAACGTTTGAACTGGATTGAAAATAGATGCATGGAACATTAAGGGACATGATTATTTAGAGCTGACAATTTGTCCAGATGTCAGATGTACCATACCAGTTGTTTTATATACAAAAATGTTTTTAGTTTAAGAGATTTAACTATTTCAGGCAATTGAGGCACAAACAGTATTTTCAGATGGCATATAGATGAGTAGTGTCAAATTGCTTGAATTTGAATAATTTGAAATGTGTGTTTACAGAGAAACAAGTCCAATGCTAGGTTTCTCTGCATTATCATGGGCCAAAAGTAAATACATTGATATTTTACACTTCTTGATTGAATTCTATATGTAGAGAATTAGTTTTTATTATATGGATTAAAAATAGTAAAATGGATTAAAATGGTAATGATATTTAAGAATTTTACAAGTACTAATTATTTACAATATTATATTGTGATCCTACTATTCATTAAGACTAAATTTTAAAAAAGTTAAACTAGAAATGTCTTTATTCTCATATATCTTGATTAGTGTCTTTATGATCTTATTAATTTTGTATGCATACGTATGTGTGTGTTTGGGGTGGGAGGAGGAGTAGTTAGCAGTTCCTATAATCAATTTCTGAGTTTAATATTCTAAATGCCCAATATTTGTCATTATAGAGGAAGTGACATTATACCATTTAATAATTGTTTTAATCACTCATTAATTAATAACATTGAGAACTTATACTAAAACTTAAATAATGCTTTCAACTCTCAAAGATCTTTTAGTCTTATAGGAGACCAAATTTGAATTCTTTCTTTCTTATAGCCATAAAAATGACATCTTTTAAAAAATGTTTATTTTCAATTACAGTTGTCATACAATATTATATTTGTTTCAGGTGCACAACACAGTAATTAGACATTTATATAACTCGTGAAGTGATCACTCTGGTAACACTAAAACTCATCACATACCATGGCTAGAATTTCTTACTCAGCTCATATACTCTTTCTCTAAATGCATTAAGCATCCTTGTAACTGGTGTTTTGAATTGGGAATCTAGGTAGATTGTCTTCATTTTGTTCAGTTCATTTTCTTGACTTTTGTTCTCTCAGTTCGGACTTTTTTTTTTGTCTCTCATTTTGATTGCCTCCCTGTGTTTGTTTCTAAGTATTAGATAGATCTGCTACTTCTCCCAGTCATGGCAGTGGCTTTATGTCGTAGTTGCCCTGTGGGTCCAGTGGCACAGTCTCCCTGGTCACCTGAGCTGGGTGCTCCAGGTGTGTCCCTTGTGTAGGCTGTGTGTACCCTCCTGTTATTGCTGCACCTTTATTGCTGTTGACACAGCAGTGGGAGGGATTGACCCTCAGGCTGATTGGTTGGCTGTAAGGAATGGCTGTGACTGCAAAGGAGGAGCTCTTGTGCCGGGCAGACTCCACAGAGTAGAATTCACTTGAGTGGGGCTCTGATGCCTCCTGAGATCATTCGCTGCCTATGTCTAGCCTGGTGCCACCTGGTGTGAGCTAAAAAGTGACGTAGATGTGGTTGCCACTTGTGCTAGTTTTAGAGATGCCTGGCAGTGGGTAAGCTATGCACCAAGGCCACCTGACACTAGTGCAGGCCTTAGCAACGGATATGGAGCATGCCAAGGCCAGATATTGCTTGATTGGGGTTTGTGAACCTTTAAGAACTTTTAGGAAAGTCTTCAGCTTGAGCCACCACAGGGCGGTGGGGCCTAAGGGAATCACCAGCTTGGGGCAGAAGGTCTTAGCCAGGTTGATGGAATCCCTGACTTGGTGCCTTCTTGTGCCTGCAGCTATGTAGGAGGAAGGCTGAACAAAGGAACAATGGCACCTACCAACATTTCTATCTTGGAAAAAGCTGCCCCTCTAATCCTTACCCTGAAGCCACATAGTTCAGTTCCTCCCTTATTTCTCTGGTGGCTTTGAGCTGCTGCCTTGGAAATGGAACTCAGAGCAAGTGAACTCATCAGTAAGTCCATGTCTGGGTACTTTAAGAGGAACACCCAGGATTCCAGAAGTTCTCCGTCCCACTCAGGCACAATCCCCACTGGTTTTCATAGATAGAAGTTATAGTGATTTCTCTTCCTAGCCCTGGAACCCTGGTCTCAGGTGCCTGGTGTGGGGCTGGGACTTCTTGCTCCTTAGGGAGAAACTCCCCAGCTGAAATGTCCCTCCCATTTCTTAACCGCTTCACCATGGGTGTGGGGCCTGCCCATTCTGCATCTCTGCCCCACCTGCCAGTCTTGTTGTGGCTTTTTATATATACTTAGTGGTAGCACTTCAGGTATCCTTCACATGGTTCTCAGATAAAGTTGTTCTGCAGTTCAGTTGTAATTTTGATGCAGTTTAAGAGGAGGCAAGCATGGTATTTAGCTACTGTACCATCTTGAAAAGAGGTCTTTCTATTGTTTCTTAATGAATCAGATTTCTCTCAGTCATTGCAGTCCATTACCTTTTCTTATGAAGTCCCTGGTAGAAGTCTTGAATCGTGGTGTCTGAGAAGGCCCATTGTCTGTCACCATTCCCGTGTCCAGCTGCAGATCCCAGGCACGAGCAAGCCAGGGACTCAAAACATTTCCTGTTTTAATTATATATTATTTTCAATAAGTAATGCATTGGTGGATTGATTGTCTTTCAGGTAGTTGACTAGGTGGTTAACCTATATTGTTTCATCTCAGTATTGCTATCAATTCATTTATATATTTCATTTGCTCTTGATAATTCTTACTGTTTTGGTTTACTGCTTTGTAAAAATAACCTTGAATGGGATTTGACTTCATTGCTTTTCTTTTGCTCATTTGTCTGCAAAGTTTCTGAATTTTTAGGAGACAGAATTTTTCCCCTAAAATTCATAACTCTATAGAGTTTCCTCTTCTCTAAGTTTTTAATACAATATATGAGGCATTATGTTTGAGACTTTCTGACTCCTTCACCCATTTTATCTGGGTCTTCTTTTTCCTTTGTCTTTGTTTTCCTCTTGTATTACGTTTGGGATCTGTTTTTAACAATTTTTCTCAGAATAGACCTTTGTCCTGAAAGTGAGCTGTGGCTAGTTATTTTTTAGCACTTGTGAGGGATAAACTACTTTTTCTTTTTCAAACCTTATCATAACCCTTTGCACTCACTTACTACTAGAGTTTATTAACGCCTTGTAGTTTTGAAACCAGCTCACTGATTCTGATTGAATAACTAGGGTTATCCTGAAAATTTCAGGTCTGTCAGATATTCCATTACTTTTTGCTATTTCTTCATGTACAAATACTTAACCCATGTAGGTTTTGTAGTTCTTGGGATTTATCTCCTTCCACTCATGTTTTAGGTAATGTGAGAATATTTTTCTACCTCATGTTAATATATGTATTTTCCATAAGAACTTTTGGTTCTGTTTTGCTTGTCTTGGTTGTCTTGTTAGATGTTATTGAAGAATTTAGATAATTTCAAAAGCTATACCAGCACAATTTTTCTTGCCAGAATCTTATTGCCAATAACTTTTTGTTAAAAGTACCCTTATCTTTTCACTGTCTTCCCGTTGTCCAAATCAGCACTTGCATCAGGGGAATTCCTTTTATCTTTTGCTTGTTTATGTTACTTAGTAATGATTTGTTAAGTGACGTCTAAAACCCAGGCAGTTTTTTAAGTGTTAGCAGAATAAATAACTTATGATAAATACCCTTGCTCTCAGGTTGAGGGTATGTGTGGGTACGTGCATTAAATATTTTTTTTTTTTTTTTTGCATTAAATATTTTTAATATAATATGTGTACATAGTTTTTCACTTTGTCTAACCAGTAACTCCTTTTCTTCAGGACTTGTTTCAGACCCTGCCTGTTGTCTGAAAATCTCTTTGCAATCCCTTTTTCACCACACCTCATCTTCCCATCAGAAAAGGCACACTATATACACTTAGGCCTCTTTATTTATTATTATTATTACTATTATTTGGGAGAGAGTGAGAAAATGACTTGCAAATGTTATGTATCTTTTGTAATAGAATTTGGGTTTCTTAAAGGCAGTATTTTTTCATTTCATTTTATTTTGTTTTTATTTTTAATTTCTTAAAATATATATTTTAAAGATTTTATTTACTTATCTTTAGAGAGAAGGGAAGGGAGGGAGAAAGCCAGGGAGAGAAACATCAATGTGTGGTTGCCTCTCACACACTTGCAACCGGGGATCTGGCCTTTAAACCAGGCATGTGCCCTGACTGGAAATTGAACCAGCGACCCTTTGGTTTGCAGGCCAGCACTCAATTCACTGAGCCACACCAGCTATACCCTAAAGGCAGTATTTTAAAAAACTTTCCAACACAGTAAAGTGTGTGCCAAAATGGAATGCTTAAATACCTACTGAATGACTTCAATAGAAAAAAGTATGATAAAAATCAGAAGAAGAATAAGTAATTCCATTTAGAAATACCAGAAAGCTTCACAGAGGAAGTGTTTTAGGTCTGGGTCTTAAAATCTTGAGTAATCCATAAGTATTTAGGAAAGGGGAAAATTTTCTTTATAATGATTACTTTTTTTTCAGAGGTAGGTATTTTTTTTTTTTTTTAGCTAGCATTTAAATTCCTTATAAACAAACCTTCCCTGTCAACTAGCTCTCCAGTAAAAAAAATATCCTAAAGCAATTTCTCTTAAGTAATGTACCCATGCTACTTTTAAAGTTCAAAATTCAGCAAAACTATGAATATTTACTTAACATAAATTGATTCTTGTTAAGAACCACTGGTGGGAACCTGAAATTGAGTCAGTTATTGGAATAATGTCACTATGAGCAGATAGAGTCATTTCAGGAAAAAAGTTCCTTTTAAATTCTCAATTTCCTGAGTCCCTTTTGGTTTTTGAAGGCTAAGTCCATTTTTTCCCCCAAATGACTCAAAGTCATTATGTTTTTCCCTAGTACTATCTCTAAATGGCTATTCTTCTTCCCTTCAGATTTTTCTCTCTATTGACTAGTGCCTCCTTACTTTTTTTTCTCCAAATTAAACATGAAAAAATTATTTTAGATAGTTGTCCTATACACTTTTTATACATTGCATCATTTCCTGGTCATAATTACCCTATATGAATCATATTTCTACATAAAACTGGCCCCAGTCACTATTTTTCCTTATAACCTATTAGAATAGATTCAAAATAAATCTAATTGTGTTTTACAGAAAGGCAAGTCATGCCTTTTAAGAATTAAAAAATTTAAAAACCTATGATGATTAATTTAGAATAGATTTATAAACGTATAGCTTTATAATTCTATAATCTTTTTAATGTCCTTGGACAGCTTATCAAAATAAAATACGAAATCTATACTTACATCATCACTACTTAATCTTCCTCTTGTAACCTCTTGTAATATATTTGTAACATTGATTCAAATACATATCATCTGCATAGAATCAGAAACTAGAAATATTAGAATTTGTACATTTTTCATCAAACAAGGGCGCAAAGGCAGCTATTGTTTAGGGCACCTAGTGGCAAACACAAGTCCTGTGGGCTGAATCAAGCCCTCGACCTTGTTTTATTTGGCCCAGCACTTTGTTTCTACCTGGCTTGCTTAACTGCTAAGGAGCAATTACATTTATATAGTCCTAAAATGACATTGGGTCCTTTGAAGGCAACTGTGAGGCTGACGGGGCCCCCTGGTGAAAATGAGTTTGACACCCCTGGTTTAGGGTCGCTTCCAAGCTGAAAGTTTCCACTCTGATTTATGCATAGTCATTGAAACCACTTAAGCATGTGGTGTGTAGGTGGGTTGATGCATTTTGTGGCACTTGCATATAATGATCGCTGGATTTCCCTTGTCCTCCGAAAGGTAAATTTATTGTGACATATAAAAAAAGAGAGAAAGGCCTGTATTAGTCTACACATATATTTTATATGTATATATAGTGTTAATCTAGTCATGAATATAAAAGTGAATAACAGTTTTGATAATTTTTAAGTTTATCAAAAATTATTCTTGGTCATTGCATCCTCTCAAGTTACATAAACTGTATCAGATAGTGTTTATTATTTAGTTATTTTTAAGATTTTATTATTTTTAGAGGGAAAGGGAGAGAGGCAGAGAAGGAGAGAGAGAATAATGTATGGTTGCCTTTCACCTGCCTTCAGCTACAGACCTGGCTTGCAACCTGGTTATGTGCCCTGGCTGGGAATCGAACCAGTGACCTTTGGGTTCTCAGGCCAGCACCTTATCCACTGTGCCACCAGCCAGGGCTGTTATTTACTTTTAATCAATTAGGTAAAGTCATATCTAGTGAAAGATGGTATGGGATTTGAACTTGTACCAAGTTTCTCACACAGCTCTTTCCATGATACCATGCTAGTTGTGTGTAATAACCTGTGCGACTTTATCACAGAAGACCCCCTACCCCCCACCAAGACCCATAGACCCATGCCCCAACTTCCTTAAAGGAAGTAATACCTGCTTCATTTTAGATGAATCACTCAAAATTGGTCACATAAAATGCTGTGTGAAAACAAAGGAAACTAAGGTGGATATTATGAAACTTGTATAGTTTATCAACCAGCATTTCCCAAAGTGATGTGTTTACAAAGCATTTGTGGGAATGTGTATCACATGCTCTTATCTCAAGTAGCTAGAGATCCTTGAAAAATATTGTGTGAGATAAAGTAATCTCCTGGATTACCTTCAGTTGGAGCTTCTGTCCATTAATATCACTTCTATGTTGTTTACCAACATATTCCTTTCTTAAGAGCGATAGATGAAAATAACATTTCAAACATTTTTTGAAAGTTTGGTATATTTTTCATTTAAATAATATGTTTTGCTTTTAGAAATAGCTGTTAAGTGCTCCTGTAGTCAACCCTTGAATATAATTTTGCCACTTAATATTTTTTAAGCATTAGAACTTCTTTCATAAATCAATTAAATCATATGATTACATTATTTTGAGTTGGTAGCTAGTAGTGAGAGAAACAAACACTACTTGGAGAGATAAAAACGAAATGCTTCATGAGGGCAGTTAAAGATGAAAACTGCTTCCGTAAATAGAGCTTGAGATCACTTTTAAGCTACTTTTGACTGCCAAGTCAAATTTGAAATAGCTTTGGAAAGTAGAATAGATTGCCAAAAGGAAGTAAACACACCACTATAGAATTAATAAGAACACATCAGTATATGTCTTCATCCTAATGTTGCTTTTAAAAGAAACATGCACATTAGCTGCTTGTGAGAAACTGTGCTATTGTCCTTAAAATAAGAAACCTTACAGGATCAATAGAGCAATTACATGATCAGATTGTTATACTATTTTTTTTATCCCCCAAATCATTTATATTATAAACATGGAACTAATGTCTCTTTGGAATTAACTGGTTTCCTTTTGGTTAAATTGAGCATCAGCCTGAATCACTTACATTATAAACATGGAAGTAATATCTTCTGGGAGTTATCTGACTTCCTAGAGGTTGAGTGTCAGCCTGAGACCAGGTAAATTATTCAGCAACACATACTTATTAAGCATTTGCTGTGTGCAACACCTGTGTCAAATCTCAAGGCGGACGGAAGAAGGCATCCTAACTCATGAAGAAACCAAAGTATAAATCTGGAATTAAATATGCTCCTTTTAATACCGTGAAATCCATCAAGGGACCCATTAACCAGAACACAAAAACATTTTATGAGCTACATAAGGTAACATTGAAAACAGAGCACTGAGAATTTATTCCCTAAACAAACTTAAAATGTACAGAATAATTTCTATAAGATTTCAAATCATAGGATTTATGTGTGGTTTGTGTGGAATCTTTAATTTCAGGTGGTTTATTTTCTTTGCCACGTTCTCAAGCTGTCATCTAGTTTGTGCCTGAAAACCAACACTATGAAGCGAAAAAAGTAACTGATGCCACATATGGGCAACTCTGACTGCCTGGAAGTTCCTTCTCTTCCTTTCTTTCATAGCACTTTTCCAAATGGTATGCAGAGTTGGACAGAAGTAGGCTTACTGTGCCGTGCCATTCTTTTTAGTTAATAAACTATTATAATAATCATAACCTGCATGTCTTTTTCCATATGAACGATTGTAAGCCTACTTTCGCCCACCTTGTGTTTACTTTAATTTTTGATAAAATTACCTTATTAAAATATTTATCATTCATCAACTAGAAGCTTTTAGGAAGATAGAGTCATTTTAGTTTACCTTGCATGTACCGTTGATGCCTAGCACAGTGTCTGATACATAGTAGAAATTTAGTAAATAGTCATGAAATGAAGTGGGTGAAGAGGGCCGTGGGATGTGACAAAATAGGAAATGGAGTAGCCAGAGAACTTACATGCATGACCCATGGACATGGGCAAAGAGGTCGGAGTTCCTGCAGATTACCTGAGGCAGGGGGTTGCTGGGTAGAGGGGCCAAAGGGGGAAAATCGGGGCAACTGTAATAGCATCATCAATAAAATATAATTTAAAAATGAAACAAGTACATTAGAAAGTCAATAAATCATTGCCAGCGGTGACCACAAATCTAAACTATATTATAATTTGGGAAAATAATTTTTAGTACGGTATGAAACCATTCTTTAAATTAGATTTACATAGACATTAATTAATCCATTTTCCTTCAAGAGTCAATTTAGATTTTTTTTTCAGAATCTATTTAAATGGAGGCTGTCAGGAAATGTTACCATAGTTACCTGCATTACATTAGCATGAAATAAAAGAATTTTTGAAATTTGCCCTTCCTATGCTTTTATCACTGCATTATGTACAAGGCAGTTATGTCTTTTGGGGATATGCATTTAACTACATATACATGGAGCTCATTTATAACCCACTAGGCTTATACTGGGCTACTCTCTCAGTTGTAATGGAACTCTCTGTTCATTTCATCCCTTTGGGGAAGAGCATAGGAAAAGAGAGCTACAGAAATACAGAGGATGATTTGAATTTTGGCCATTTCTTACAAGACAGGTATGCACACCTCATTATTTTTCTTCTCCATTGTCTTTACTTTGGTTCTGTTTACTATTTTCTGTTGTTCCTACCTTCATAAATAAAGACAGACATCCCAAACCATGAAATTTAAAAGCTTTGCAATGATTCCACAGAATTTTATTCCTTGAGCTATCCCTAAGTCTTCCTTCAGTGTCCTCCAAAGTTTCAATCTCAGGGATGGATAATACCTATAAGATTTCTTCACTGGCTATGGCAAATAGCCATGGCTATTTTATGGGTGAACATCACAAGTAAAGGTGATGACTAGTAGATTCAACATGAATTCTTATCATTAGTGTATTTTGAATACTTCCTCCAACTTTCTCTGGAATCATTGGATTTTCACACTTTATCAGATTTCTCCATATTCTGATTTGGGAAGTTATAATACAGGGTGCTTTATACAAACTAAAAATATGATTTTGCATGTCTTCTCTTCTTCAAACTCATTCTTCATCTCACTTTTTCTGTCTTGCCCTATCCAGATGGAATCTCCTCCAAGGCTTGGTCACTTGTGCAGGTTTCTGTTCTCTTACTCAGAGAGTGGAGAATTGCCCTTCATAATAAGAATGCCATCAGGGACACTTCTAAGAAATGTCAGCTAATAAAATGTTCCCTGTGTTCTCTCCATGTCTTCTTTCACAAAGCAGTAATGTGGCTTAACAATATTGTTCATAAATTTTTGCAGCATCAATAATTGTGGATGATTGGAGGATCTCATCCAATCCTAGCACTAACACAGTAATAGCACAATTATCATTTGCACGCCAATTTATAAAGGAGTTTTATATGCATTAACACGTTTTACCACACTCATAGCACAAACTGCATTTTTACCCATTTTGCCCTGACATACACATAGAGCAAGTATTGTAACTATCTTCATTTTACATGTATGGGAAGCAAAGAATTAGAGACAGAAAGTAATTTTAATCTGAGAATATATAGTTGATAAGCATCTGATCCCAAGATGAATGATACAGCCCAAGTCTGTTATACATTGAGTTCTCTTAGTTAATCTCCACACCCAAGTCTAGAAAAATAAATACCTGTAAGATCCAAACTAGAACACAATAAGAAATGTCAGGTCTGTTTATTTTCTGACTCAATTTTACTTTGTTTCCCATTTAAAAAACATTCTGCTTTTATCATTTTCTAGGTAAATATTAAGACAAAATATACATTAATTCTAGTTTTCTAATTTTGTGTGTTTTTTATATATCAGTATCTATAATCAGAGCTTAATTTGACCTATCCCATCCCTTGTATATTTTAGAAAGAAATTTGATATTTAATTCAAAATATATTTACTTTAAGGCAAAATCTCTTTGCTGAATTCAACAAATATAGAAAAAAAAAGGCAGATTGCCCCAGAACAGTAGATGTTCAGAAGCCTGGCAGGCAATTTCCTGGAATAGTCCAGCTTTGAGAGGGTAAGCACATATGACATGACAGATAAAAACAACTGAATGGTGGCAGAGAACAACTAAACATAGCATTAGAGTAAGTGGCTACATTAGTGATAGTCAATGGAAATTTCCGGAAAGTAGGTGTAGGTTTTTAGTGAAGGTTAGTGATGTAATTTTGCTCAGTGCAAATAATTCATTTTCCAGAAACTAATTTGAAGTTTCTCTACCCAAAACTTAATGCAGAGAATTACTCTAATCATTTTGGTGACTTCTAAAATCACTCTAATAATAAACTGAATTGTCTAATTAGCATTATATTTTAAGTGCGTATTTTCTGAGTATGCATTATGCTACCACTAAAATACCATTAAAACATATATATGTAAAATACAATTTTTACGTATGTGAACTCATATTTTCCAGTAATAGATAACATAATTATATTTTTATTAATATTATTACCAGTGTTGCTTCATGGTGTACATGTGCTTTATATACTTTTAAAAATGAATTTGTTGTTCTATTACAGTTGTCCCATTTCCCTCCACTGCTCTCCCCTGCCCCACCTACCCCATCCCCTCTCCCATAGTCAATCCCCACCCTGTTGTTCATGTCCATGGATCATTTTTATACTAGCTCTGTTTTTTGCTTAATGATGTATCACACCCAAACTGGGATTCATGCATGCTTTAATCACCAATGTGGAGGAACTCAAATTTCCCCGTACCATCACTAAAGCAGGACATTAGGACACTTTATAAAGTGTTTGAAATATGGAGCATTATCTTTATTATTGAAGTTGCATTTCTGAACTTAAAGGTAGGAAGATGGGGTCTGTGGTAGTTCAGAAGGTCAGGGAAGGCTGAGTGGGCTGACCTATGAAGAGGGCAGGGGAGATGGTTCTCATGCAGCAAGGCTGCTAGGAGCGCTGTGCATATTCAAGGTGCAGAAAGAGAGCTGCAGGGCCTGGAGCAAAGCGAGGAAGGGACAGTGGGTTAAGATGAGGCTGGCAATTTAGGTGAAGCCTGTGATCTGTAAACCATACTTAGAATGGTGCTCTGTATCCAGGAACAATGAGAGACAGGAGGGGTTGTAAACTGAGGCTATTGGTGTGAGTTGTGTGTAGTTTGTTTGCTAAGCACCTTGTTCTCCATGCATTGATTGGAGTTCATCTCAGAGAGAAAGAGAGCGGTTAAGGGCAGTCTCAAAGTTTTGCTGTGAGGGTGAAGCACTGTCTATGTCTCTGCTCCACTAACCAGTGCTTCAGAGGGAAGCTCCCTGGCTGTGTAGTCCATGTTCATACCTTGGTGTGCCCTTACAACTGAATCCCAGCTCACACAGTTTATTAATATTTCTTCTTCTTTTTTAAAGTTTAATTTTATTGTTGTCGTAGTACATCCATCTCCTTTTTACTCCCCTCTGTCCCCTTCCCCACCCACCCACTCACTCCCCAACAATGTCAATCCCACTTGTCCATGGTTCTTCCATACTAGTTCCTTGACTAAACTGCTCCCCTTCTTTTCTTCTTATTTTTTAATTTTATTTACACTTGTGATCCCACCCCAAAATTTAAAGTACTCATTGGAAACTTGAATGCAGTTAACTACCTTGTTTTTACTATTTTCATACAATACTATCCCCTCAAAGACTTTGTATTCCTCACCCAATTGAGATTCCATGGTTCAGCATGATAACAGTGCATGGAAAATTCCCTTAACTCTCCTGTTCTTCTCTCCTGTCATTCACACCTGGCAAAACTGAACTTTGCTAAACCTAACTATCTGTGTTATTGTCAAAGCCAGTGGTTCAAATTTTGTCTTAATCTGATATACTTCAAGAGCATTAAATTCAGTTTACCTCCAAAACTATAGTTTCTTCTGTCATTCCATGACCTCTAGTGTATCTAGGTTGCTTGTAAATCAGCAGCCTCTTTTTCTTGTCTCCTTTGCTGCTGTATGAGAACTCTAAATGTTGGAGAGACCTAGGAATCTTTTCCTTCACTTCTTCTATGTACTTTTCACCTCAGATCTCCTAAGTGACCACATTTTCGGTATTGGATTAAAAGATTACCATCCTGGGCTTCAGAATGATATGACCCATCTTATTAAGTAGTACCAAATCCTCTTAATTTTTAAAGGCAAAAGTATAGAAAACATTTTTGATTCCCTTCTTCTTCTGACAACCCATATGCAATATCTAAGTCAACAAAAACCTATAAACTCTCTGAAGATGATATGTTATGTAATAATAGTTGTATTAGAAAATGGGTACTTCTCATATTCCTTTCTACATTCTTTACTCATACCAACATTACTACTTTCTATGGATTCCATATAATCCTATTAACCTACCTGACTACATTTCCTCTTGAGCCCATTCACCTGTTCCACTAGCAGCAAGATTGATTTTTTAATGCCTTTTTTCTCTCTCTCCTGCTTAATGTTCTCCCATATCTTCACATCACCCTTATACAATCAAAACCTTGAGTTCATAGTCTCTGCTAATCCTTCTCATCTCAGCACCTTCCACACTAACTTTGCAATTGCTACCCTTTCTGTTTAGACCACCCTTCTCATACACCTTCACCTGACCACAGCCTTTTTCATGGTTCCAGTCTCAGCTAAAATGACAGCTTCTTAGATTGGCCTTCTTAGTCACCTGTCCCCAGGAAATCAATCTTAAGGAAAGAGTTTATTGAGGATTTAAAAAGAAATCATTGCCTTGAGTCATGAATAAAGTCAACTTATAATAATCAATGAAGAGAAATTAGCTATCAGGCAGAGGGAGGAAATTATGTAGTGGGGAAATCAGATGACTGTGGGGATATGGAAATACAAGAAGTTGAGGGCAGCTATTATTGAATGCTTTTAAGTAATTGAGTAGAAGAATTTAAAATGTCCTTTTGATTTGAAGATTATATAAACCTTTTGTAACCTTCTCAAGCATTTTAATGAAGTTGTAGTGATGATGGTTATGTTGGAACATATTGAATAGAGAGCAAGAAGCAGGGGAAGGCAACAGTATGTATGGAAAACACTTTTGAAGAATTTGTATTTGGGGAAGTCACATTGGACTACGAACTGGGAAGATTCTGGTAGAGGAAGTGAGATATTTTTTCAAAACTTAGAACAAAAAATTTTTGCAAGAAGGTGGAGAAATCCCTGTCTTAAAGTGACAAGTATTATATTTATCATATACTTTTCAATGTTCCTGGCAAGCGAGAGAGGAAGCAATTGGATGATGACAAATTGGCCATGGCCTCCATTGGCCTAGTTAAAGTAATGAGAGGGAGGGAATCCCTAAGAGAAGATGAGGATGTAATGGGTTTACTGATTATAAAGTTATGATTCTAAAGGACTGAGAGAAGAGATAAAGAGGGCTACAATCTGGCTGATGGGAGTTCACTTACTGAAATGATGGTTTGATGGAGGATCAGCGAGGAGGTGAGCTTATGGGAGAAGAGACATACATTATTTTGGAAGTCTCTTTAGAAATGTGGACAACTGCCTAATACCCGAAGAAAACTTTGGCTGAAGGAATGAGTGATTCAGAAGCTGCAGAATTTACAGCCTACAGGAGCCTCCTACGCTGTCCATGTAGAAATATCAAGATCTATAATCTTGCACTATTTTTATCTGCACCAGCTTTAAAGTAAAATTAAGTAAACAATGTAAAGATCACATTTAATTTGGTGGTATCATTTACTTAAAAAAATATACATATATATTTTAAGTAAAAGAATCTGTAAACACACTTCTCAGAATAATTTTCTAATAGTAATGTTCATGATAGTTGGCTACTTGTTGCAGAGTAATTAATTTTTTAAAAAATATTTTTATTTCAGAGAGAGGAAGTGGGTGGAAAGAGAAGAGAGAGAAAGGGAGGGCAGGAGAGAGATCACTTTGTTGTTCCACTTATTTATGCATTCGTTGGCTGATTCTGTTGATTCTGACAGAGGATTGAACCCCAGTCTTGCCATATCTGTACAATGCTCTAACCAACTGAGTTCCCAGCCAGGGCTTGTAGTTGATATTTTCTAAATGAAGCCAGATGATTTGAGGGTGGAAGAGGGAAAATAAGAGATTAATTCTCAGCAACACACACACATACACCTAAAAACATGCAGAGTTCTTAGAATCTAATGGATATACTAACCTAGACTTGATATGAGCAAGTAAGCCAATTATGATTTCTGTTATGTAGGTGAAGCATTTGAGGTTTACAAGTATAAAGGATGACTCAAACTAGAATTACTAAGTGATGGAGACTAATTTTGAGTATGTTTTTCATGAGTTTTTGCCCAATGTACTTTTCTCTTATAGAATGCTGCTGTTTCACTGAGGCTCATATGAACCTGATTATAACCTTTGCTGAGGACAAAAATTGCAGCTACCTGAACATATGGTGCTTCTTTTCTGTTGCACTAAGGTTTCTATAGAGTTGACAGCTGGAATATTAGTATCAACTTTGAGAATAACTAAACGTCAACAGAGGTTTTCACAGTTACATTGTACAAGAAGTTATTACAGAACTAGAGATTTTTCAATTTAATTTTCATCATGGCAGCCATTTTTATTTTTATTTTTATTTTTATTTTATTTTTAAAGATTTTATATATTAGTTTTAGAGAGAGAGGAAGGGAAGGAGACAGACATCAATGTATGGTTGTTTTTTACCTGCCTCCAGGAATGGACCTGGCTGAGACCTGGCTTGCAACCTGGTTATGTGCCCTGGCTGAAGAACTGAACCAGCAACTTTTGGGTTCACAGGTCAGCACCTTATCCACTGTGCCATCAGCCAAGGCTCATTGTGATTTAAAAAGTATATAATTTTTTTTTGATAAAAAGAAGAAGTTATTTTAAATTATTTTGTATGTGCTTAAACTAAGATCACATTGACATGTACTTGACTTTTTAAGGTACTTTATATCAGGATAAGAAATAGGTTATACATTGAATATCTATTATAGAATTATTAGATAACATAAATGTAAAAGAAGATAATTTTTAAGCAATCACCTATCACCTATAATGATACTACCCAAACTCAACCTTACTATATATATATCATTTTAGTATTATTTTCTAGAATTTTAATATATTAATGTTTGAATGCATACATTCTTTCCACAGATAGTTATTGGGCACCTATTTTCTGCCAGATATTGATTGAAGCCTAGGTATTGAGCAATGAAACCACTCTGTCTCACTGTTTCCCTTTGTCTCTCTCTCTCCTCAGTGTAAACAGACATAAATGTAATATACAGCAGATTTTAAAATATATTTTAGAATTACATTTTGAATATTTTCCTATCTTTCAATAATTCTATGATCAGCTATTGACCACGGAATGGTCAAACCATAAGGATCTTTACCTTATCCTTAGAGAAGTCAGGTCCCAATTTATAGTGTTGTATTACCAATGTAATGACTGAAATGCATACATTTTTTTTATCAATCACTTTTCTAATCATTAGAATATGCTCATTTTATAAAATCAGGAAAACTTATTAAGTGAAACAAAAATAGTAATTCATCCTACCATCAGTAAATAGTCATTGTTCATAATTTGATGAAATTCCAACTCAGCTGTGAACCAACTTGTCATGAAGCCTTGTATTGTGTTTGCATCTTAGTACTTTAATTAAAATTGTATCTAACACTTGATATTTATTTCTAGATTGATTTTTTAAAAAGAAAGCGAGAGGTTTTGAATGTTCATCTTAATAGCTTCTGAACTTGTGAATTGATTTTTTTTGCATCTTATTTGCAGTTTTTTGACTTGTAAGGCTGAATTTTAAACATAATTAGCCCAGGCAAGTTCCTTTTTTCTACATGTGTGTATGTATACAAATACATATATTCTTTTAAAGCTTTTTAAAATCAATTTGCATATGTTCTATATAAGTTGACCCATGATCTGGTAGTAAGGATCATTCCTCATTAGTGTGTTATTTCTAACTGTTTAGATAATATTCTGTGGTTGTGAACTCACATATGCAAACAGGCAGAGGGGCTGTTATGTTATTCCATTATCAACATGAAATATAACTTAGATTTTCTTTTAGATATGACATTACAACTATGGGTGGAGAATCATTGTTAATTCATGTTTAATTTATTCACGTAGACCATAAACAACATCTACCTATTATCTGCATCTCTACCTGTATATGTGCTCTGCCTTCCCTGATGTTAGATGGATTTGTGTTTCCCTCTTGCCAGATATAATCATGTGACCAACCCAGTTACTTCTCAATTTTACCAAGCTGTTCCTTTAATAATGTTTCTTTTCTCTGTACCACCAAATTGCTCAGTTGTTTCTATTAACATACAAAAGCTGAACTACAATTCTTTAGAAGTAATCCATCTACCCCATATATCTACTTCCCTTTATGGAAAACTTCCTTAGATTTGTTAATACATGTTATATTCCTATTATGTTCCTAGGAGAGTTTGATAACTGCTCAGCAAGCTTCAGTTCTGTTCTCATAGCAATATACCCTTATAAACTTGACTTTGTTAGTTTAATATTAAGTTCAAGGAGTTTCATGAACTAGCCAGTGAAACTGATGATTATTGATGGTATTGTCCTGTTTAAAAAATAGTCTAATTTTCCAATAATTGATATGCAACAATAGTCCTTTATTCAATAATTTCATAAAACAGTTTCTTTTGGGCTATATTTACAAAGGGCTTTATATAATTATTTCCAATGTTTTATTTCTAATCATTACTTATTTTTTTAATTGAATCTTCAAATTTGTGATAAATGGTACTATATATGTTTATATATATATATATATATGCATTTCTCAAATGAAAAGCATAGTTTAATCACTTACAATGTTCATATGTCTTTTTTTTTAAAGAAACTCACCTAAAGCAAGTTTTTAAAAAAGATGTTATTTATTATTTTTAGAGAGAGGAGAAGGGGGAGAGGCAGAAAGGGAGAGAGACATCAATGTATGGTTGCCTTTCACCTGCCTCCAGCTAAAGACCTGACTTGCAACCTGGTTATGTGTCCTGGCTGGGAATCGAACTAGCAATGTTTGGATTCACAGGCCAGCACCTTATCCACTGTGCCACCAGCCAGGGCCCTATTTCTTTAGAAACTAATTATAATTACAAAAAATTGATATTTTAGTGATTAATATTATTTTATGTAATAACAGAATTTTGTGATTTAAATTATATGATAATTGCTAGAAGTGTCAGGAATGGTTCTTAAAGCAATGCTTTCTCATTAAACAAAGGAAGAGTACATTAAAACATAAATAAAACTATTCTTCAAAAGATTTGTTGAGAAGCCCAAGGTGGGAAACAAAAAGGTAACCAAATGATTTTGTTCCATTAGTTTTAATACCTGTCCCAATTCTTGGCCTAAAAATAGCTGTTTCTTAAGTTAATGAGTAAATTAGTACATTTGGGGAAGGCACTATTTTCCCTCTGATGGCTGTTGCGTTACATTGAAGTGCTGAATTCGTTATCAAGTATCACCATCACCATCATCTTTGTCTCAGTCTTCCTAAACTTTGCTGAAACACTAGGTCTTAGACACTCATTTTTTTGTGATTTTGCAAGTAGTTCGCATGGTTTCGACAGCACAGCCAGGTTGACTTAGGCCACTGTATCAAAGTATGTTGTGAAAACAGGAGCGCTGTAAAAATGGCCTTGGCAATTCACTGAGAGCCCTTTGGTGAGTGAATCACTGAGCACAGGGAAAATTTCCCAGAGATTTCAACTAACTTGGTCCTTGCTAATTCTCTGTCCAGTGGTACAATGAGTACAACTAAATTCTGTGGAATGCAACTCAGAATCCATCTGGGATATGTCTCTATGAGTCTATCATAATGCGTTAAATATAGGACTTTTAATAATACTTTTTTATAACATGTTAAAAGTTTTAATATTTCAGCATTAAAAACAGACATACTCATAGATGGAAAATTTCCCATTATCTAGAAAATAATTCAGTGTTATTTTAATTATCACGGCACTTCAAATTATATGCAATTGACCTTGCCTAATTACGCAATATCTCTGAGCCTGAAATAGTTTATATTAAAGCATTAGAATGTTAATTCATTTAAGTGCTTTGAAGTAGATTTTGAAATAATTTAGAAGTATAGTGAAATGTTACTTTTCATTTTTCTTTGTATTTTATTTTCCTTTATGTACCTTAAGTATTATCTTAAATATTACTGTTTAAAATTTTCAAATTTTGTTGTCTTAATATTTAAAAAATTCAATTCAAGAAAAAATAATTGACTATCCATTGCACTATTAATTAGTTCATAATTCTCTTAATTCCTAAGGATATGTAGAAATTTGTAACAATCGAGTTTTAGGTGGATTTTTTTAAACTGAGAAAAAATGTTAACTTTTCAAGAGTCTGAGGCAGTTTTGCTTAGTGTACATAGGAGGTCTGTCCTGAAAGTATTGAGCTAATATCAATGTAATAAAAATAGTTTGCACAACTGCTACTTTTGGGACAGACCTTGTAGAAAAATTTGGCATCTTTAAACAAACATATTTTTGTAATCATTAAATAATTTCTGACTTTTTAAATGATTATACTATATTAGGTCTTGGAAGTTATAACTAACATTTGTAACATATCCACCTAGAGGGCAGGAGCATTTCTAGTCATCTATTTTGTGCAGTGCCCAATTTCAAACATAGCAAAGTGTTTAACTGACCAGCATGCATACTAGGTACCATTTATTGGCACTCAGCATTCCCTTCTAGCCCAGCTTTGAAAATGCATGATTTGGATTAGAAATGTCTTTCTCACTATAACCCTTGATGATTCACACACAAAATAATTGTTTATCAATCCCACTACTGTGGTCACTGCTGGTTGAGTGTTTTTGATTGCAAAGACAAATACACACACACACACACACTATAAAAGGTATAAATGTCTCAAAAACAGGCCAAAGGCGTAGAAAGGATTATGTTATTGACTAAGATAACTGATCCTGATTATCAGGAGAAATTACTACTGTTACACAACACAGCAAAGTATTTGTGAAGCCCAAGGGATCATCTGGATTGTCCCCTAGTAGTTTTGTGCTAGTGGTCTAAGTTAGTGGAAAATTATGATATACAGGCAGAGGTACTAATACCTTCAAAATGGAAAGTTTGGGTCATGCCTCAGTTAAAAAACCTTAGCAGAGGGCAAGTGGACTGAGGGAATAGTAAACCTCAGCAACCCAGGAAGCCCTCAGTCTAATGGGCTATGGGTAAGAAAGTTATTTCTAACTAGGGCTTTCTTACCAGTTGCATTGATATGGATGTGTATATTAACTATTATCCTTTATTTTTTCTCTATCTTTTAAATATTTTCTATATTATAAGGTTGTTGCTTATGGTTATCAAGAAGGTTTTCACATGGGATAGATGTCAATTGAGACTGATAATGGCTAATGGATTTGGGTGTCAAGTTTTAGGAAGAAAGTGAGAACATAGTTGTGTTACATGAGGCAAGAGCCATTTCTCTTGCTCATGTTGTTTATAATAAGAGAATCATAGGGGGCAATAATTAGTAGAAAGTGAGTAAGGATATTGAGAGCCAGAAGGGAATAGTTGATGCTTGCAATTACAGTGATACCAATTTCTGTTGACTTCCATGTTCCCTTGGCTTCCTTTTATAGGTACTTGTGTTGCTAAAATTACATCTCCATGTGGTCTGGGCGGACTTAAATTTTACTGTGGAAGTAAATGAAGACCAACCAAATGGGAAAAACAAAAGTTAAAGCTATCTTCTCTGAGCTTGCTCCAGTGAGGGAGTCAGCCACTGTCCCTGGCTTGCTGGAGAGACTCAAAAGCAAGCAGAGACGTGGGAATGCTTTACAGTGGAGAAAAGGGAAGGCGTCCGGTCTTCTCTAATTGGAGCCATTAGCACAGGCAGCTGGAGGTAGGGTGACCAGAAGCAGGGCATCCTATGTGATTGGTTAGATGTGAATGTTTGGCTTTCTCTTGTTGGTCCTAAGTATTCCTAAGGGAATGGGGACAAAAACCAGGGAAGCTGTCATTTATAAATCAAGTCCTAGCCATTTGAGATTTTCATAGAAGTTGTTTAGCTTCCTTGATTGTTCTACAGATAGCAATCTGACTTCCTGCAAGTCTGACTTAAAGCAGACTGATGTCTAGAACTATTATTGTAGGTAAAGAGTTGGAATCCCAGGACAGGTTGTGGATTATAGTTTTATTATATATGATTCAGTCTTTGATTGTATATTTAGTCTTTTCCTACTAATTAAGTATCGTTCTGTAAGTTTTTAAAGGCAGAAATAGTTAGAGGCCATTTTCCCAGTACTTGAAAGATGGTCTTTCTCAGCTACAAGTTTCTGCAGTGGTCAGACACCAGCTCTCCTGTCCTGTCACTGACTTCATGGTGAACTACAGCTGTGATGTCAATAGCTAGCAGGGGCCACATACTCCTAACCTCTGTATGATAGTCACAGATTCTGGCATTTAGGTCAGAAACTTTTTACATACACCCTATGGAAGTAAATAAAATGTATTTTAAAAGTAATAATTTAAGGCAGTACAAATAGGAAGAGAAAATTTATACACACACATATACATATATGTATGTATATGTGTGTGTATTAATATATATCTAGACTTTTTATGTTCATGATTATAATAAAAATATGCCCTGACTGGTAGCATAATGGATAAGGCACCAGCCTGTGAACCCAAAGGTCACTGGTTTGATTTCCAGCCAGGGCACATAACCAGGTTGCAAGCCAGGTCTGTATCTGGAGGCAGGTGAAAGGCAACCATACACTGATGTTTCTCTCCCTCTCTGCCTTTCTCCCTTCTTTTCTCTCTGGAAATAATAAATTAAAAAAAATAAAAATAAAAGAGGATGACAATAAATTTATATAGAGAGAAAAGTTGAAAATGTTGGAATGGATGTCTAAGAATGCAGGAACTACTTTTAAAGTACAAGTCTAAACATATGGCTTAAGGTAAGTTACAGTCAACACTAACTGCTGATGGCTGCATTCTTGAACCATTAGAATTAAAAAGGATAAGAAATTTGAATTTAAATGCAGTTCCTGTTTTGAAAACCCCATAGAATGTGAATTGGTTTTATACTATCTGACTGTCCTGTAGCTGTGTGTTTGTTCTGTGGCAAGGTTTGGGGGTTTGTTTTTCTCTTCGAGTTGGGGAGCTCTGTGCATGTACTCCAATCCTTTGCTGCCACTGTGTGGTTATAGAAAGAAATAACCTAAATACTTCAACTTCCCTTATTTTTTAGGTTAATCAAGAGGAATTTAGAAAAATTAAATACCAGGCCACAATTCTAAAAAATCATTTTAGTATAAATAAAACAATGAGTGGCAGATAAGTTTTCTTGTGTTAAAATGCACACAATTATATAGTATAGATGTACAAATAATGTAGCTCTATGATACATATTATACAGAATACATTACTTGTATCAAATCTGTTATGTATATTAGATATGTTATATGATAGATATGTAGTATTTATATATGTGTATTATATATCAATACTAAATATAAGCGGGGAGCTACGTTGTTTGTTGTTCATCATTGGTCAGCAGTTTCACTTTCTCTTGATTTATGAGAAGCATGAGGGCAGAGGCATGAAGAGATTACACTGTTCTTTACAGTGGAAGCACTGATGCTCCTTTCTGTATCCCCCAGAGTGAGCCATAGCTGTAACCAAGGAGATGTCCTTCTCAACCTCCACCCCGTCCCCTCCTTTCCAACGGCCTCTCCTGTATATCAGAGTCATTAAGGGAGCAGACATGTTATAACCCTATATAAAAAATAAGACCCATGAGCTCTCAGTCATAAAGATTATAAAACATTCATTTTTGTCAAGAGTACCTCATATTTAACATCCTTCTAATCACAGTAACTATGGAATTCAGAATCTGTGTGAGGCAATTACAAGAGTGAAAGATGGATTATAAATAACCACACCAAGATAAACTGTTAAAAACAGACTGCATAGGCAACTGGAAACATCCTGATACGCTACCTCACAACTTAAGTTGTCACAAGCAAGGAGGGCTTCAGGGATTAGAACCTGTGTGGCCTCACAGGTCACCACACTTAGAAGGCACTTCTTAACTCTCTGTTGCTGTGGTCAGGAAATTCTTGATCATTTTGAACGTGGGGCCCCACATCTTTGTTTTGTACTGAATCTTGACAATATGTAGACTATCCTAGACATAGTATTTTTGAATTATTATTATGTATTTTATAAGGAAACTCAGCTATCTACTTCCCATTTTCTCTATCAGTGAAACAGACACAAATCCCCAAAGCAAAATAGTCACATTGTGTCTTTTTCATGTACTCACCCTAAAATAAGTAGTGCTTTCCTATGTTAGTTATTTAGAATATTCCTTTCATATTCTCTCTATGTACTAGTCACTTATTTTCTTATTCTGTAATTCCCCAGCAATCACCAGACCATGTGGTTAAAATACACAAAAATTTTAGTTACCAGGGTTTAGTTAAGTGGTACCAGTTCCCCAGCAGTCGTGTTCCAATTTTAGCTGTCATGAGCTGTTCGCTGTGAAAAGTTGCCTAGTCCACAAACCTCAGTGTTAGCATTTCACCCCACAAACCCCTTCACAAATAGCTGACACACTGATTGCGTTACTCTTTTCTAAGTCTTGCAGTGGTTATTTGTGCACATCTGCAATTCCGTTCCCACCCAGACAGCTGAGCAGGCAGTTGTGTGTCCTGTGGTCTGTAGCGAGAGACCCCGGGAACAGGTTACAAACGTGGAGAATCAGAAGACAGGATCGACTGGCAAAATGAAAGTGCTGCCCAAAAAAGTGAAAAGGGATTAATGAAGAGTAATTCAAACAAATATAATGGAGTTATAGAAGATACAGCTGACCTGGGAATGTTAGCATTGTCAATATGGGAGAAATTTTAGATACACAGCCAAAGGAGTTTAGTGAAGATGGACTTACTGTTGTGTTTTCCCTTTGACTATTGAGATCACCTTCTGTGTTTGAACTTCCATGATTATTTTTATGTTTCTCTGCTACGTGCAATGTGGGGACTGCCTATATATATATATATATATATATATATATATATATATAAATATATATATAAATATTTATATATATATAAATGATCAGATAAATAGATAAAAATAAGAAAAATATATATACTCATGTATATGTGAAATAATCAGTTTAAAAAAAAAGGGATATCCTGGTATTTGTGATCACACAGATGAACCTGGAAGGCATCATGCTGAGTGAAATAAACCAGATACAGAAAAACCAAGTACTGCCTAATTTTTACCTATATCTAAACATCAAACTCCTAGAAGCAAAGAGTAGGATGGTGGTTCCAAAGGTGCTGGCAAATAAACAGGATGTTGGCACAAAGTTTCAGTTATGCAAGATAAATAAATTCTGGAAAGTTAATTTACAGTACTGTGGCTTTAGTTAACAAAAGTGTTTTGTATATTTGAAATTTACTAAGAGGATAGATCTTGTGTTCTCATCACAGAGAAAAAAAGAAAATGGTACCTGTGAGGTGATGGATGTATGCATTGTTTTGATTGCAGTGATTGTATCAATATATCAAGCTGTCAACCTCTATCATTCAAACATACACTTCTGGGTTTTTTTTTTTTAAGATTTTATTCATTATTTTCAGAGAAACGGGCAGGGAGGGAGGAAGAAAGGGAGAGAAACACCAATGTATGGTTGCCTTTCATCTGCCTCCAGCTAAGGACCTGGCTGGAGACCTGGCTTGCAACCTGGTTACGTGCCCTGACTGGAAACCAGTGACCTTTGGGTTCGAAGGCTGGTGCCTATCTGCTGAGCCACCAGTCACGGCCCACTTCTGCTTTTTAAATTTACATTGTTTATTTGTTTCATAGTTGGAATTTCAAAACCTTTCAAAGAATTAAAAAAATAAAGCTACTTCATCTGCCACTGTGAGAAGTAGAAAGCCTGTGGGGAAGTGTACTTCTCTGGAAAATTCCTGGTACATCTTTAGTTATTTAGTATTAAGACACACACACCATAATGCATATATAAATATATGCCATTGTATATATGTAGGTATAGATATATCTCTTAATTTTTTAAAATACTGAATCACAAGGATTAATTCTGATTATTTTTTGTTTCATTGCTGCATGGCGTACAGTAGGTTAGGTGTTCAGGAAATACCTTTTGAACAAATCAAATTAGGGACCATCCATTCTAGCATCCTGTTACTTGAGAATTCTAAGTGCTGACAAGAAGATAAATTGAGGGAACAGGAAGTGGAGAAAAGGATGGGGTAGCTGAAAAGATAACTTTGTGTAGGTTTTTAAAAAAAGACTGATGAAGTCCCCCTACTGCATTTTTAAGCACTCATCTTCTGGTTACTGGAGTACCGATTTCTCTTCCTATTTCTTGGTCAGTGATAGAAAAAAAAAATTATGAAGTATTTTGTGTTTTAAATTTTTCTTTTCTGTGCTTCATAGAAATTAATATGTTCTTTTGGTATAACTTATTTTTCATCAAATAGATTTTATTCAAAATAATTTTTCTGACTTTAAATTTTCATACTTCATTAATATTGACTAAAATCTTTTTTTTTAAAGATTTTATTTATTATTTCCAGAGAGAGAGGAGGGGAGAGAGGCAGAGAGGGAGAGAAACATCAATGTATGGTTGCGTTTCACCTGCCTCCAGCTACAGACCTGGCTGGATACCTGGCTTGCAACCTGGTTATGTGCCCTGACTGGGGAATCGAACCAGCAACCTTTGGGTTCTCAGGCCGGCATCTTATCCACTGTGCTACCAGCCAGGGCTAAGTTTTTGTTTCTGAAACCACTCAATAAAACATTTTCAAAACTTCTTTGGGAACTTCCCAAAATAACTAATTTTATCTATATGCTGCTTATTTGTTTCTTTTTCAAGGGCTACCTTTATTTCCAAAATTTTTAGACATTTATTAATGCTAGGAATGTGAATGACAACATCAATTATATCCCACTTAAACATGGACAGAAAAGATGCCTGTGCAGAATATGACTATTATTTATTAACACAATGTTATAAAGCCATGCCATTCATTAATCATACATTAAAAATATGCTAAAGTATGCCCATTAATTTAATTTATAGGGCTTTCTAAAACCTGTCACTCAAATTCTATTATTGTGACCTGAGTTACTCAGAGGAATTCACTAGGCTTTATAGTTCAGGACAATATTGAAGTTTATAATTCTTTTATCTTATTATGTAAACTTGGGGAAAATATTACAAAGAATAAGGGATCTGCAATTTACTACAAAAGATCTCAACCAGATGACCCAAGGCAACCTGTTTTCTTGTGATTAGAAAGAACAAAGCATATTCTATTCACTAGTTCTTTCTTGCTGTGTATTGACATTACAGGACTTTAGAATTAAAGACAGAGTGGTAGTATTGGAAGATATTCTGATAAGTCCTTTCTCTTCAGTTTACTCCCTGAGAAAAAATAAATATGCACCATGCTTCTTCCCAAGAATTTTTTAAAATTATAAGACAAATATAAGTCTGAACTCAAAAGACATAGTAACTTAAATGTCAATCAGTAATTGTCCTGCCAAATATCTTGCTAGAACTCTCAGTGCTAAGATTTCTGCTTTAATGGGGATTAGCAGAAATAAGCCTATTTAGTATTACATTATTTATCCTATTATTTTTCAAGATGTGCTTTATTGTTACACTGTTATTTTCATCTTTAATTCCCTACCAGCTCTTTAATTATCTCCCTTCCTTATTTTTGCTAATAAGAGGCGACAGTGAAGGAAAATGAATTTCCCCATAATCCTTCACTCTAGCCTCTGGTGAATTGACTTTCCTTGTATTGTTAAAATGTGTTATCTTATTTATCTAGAAATGTCAATGGCTTGTAGATGGGACTGAATCTGAATGTGACTTGGATAAATGTGAGCTAATAATTCAAAGTAACTGTCTTTCCCCTTGCCCTATGGATGTAATTTATTAATATTAAGCAATACTTTATGTTTTGAGAACACTAAAGTGGAGGAAAACAGGCATGCTTCATGGAACATTTGAAAGCATTGATATTCAAATTAATGGCAGCAACAATATTATTTTGCTTTTAAAAGTGAAGTTGGAGGCAGAGAGAGGGAGGGAGGGAGAAAATTTATAGAATGTTTTCTGTGAAGGTACAAGAAGGTACTATGTAAGTTAGGCATTATTCCTGTATAGAATGTACTTAAATTTTATCATGTAACCCTTACAGCCACCCTTTTAGGGAGTGTGGTTATAAGAAATAGATACTTCAAAAAAATGTAGTCTTACCTGTAATAGCAGAGCGTGTGGGATGGGAGACATTTCTTTGTAACTATGAAGCACCTAAAGCTTTCCAGTTGCCTCTTATAACTTAGATTAACACAGAGGAGGAGAGGATGCTTTGTAAACTTGATGATAATACAATAGAAGGCAGAACAACTCTGCTTCCAGATCACCAAGATCAATACTATTAGGAAAAATTAGGCAGTGTTGTATCTCTGTTGCTTGGAATTGTTTTGTGCATTCAATCTTAGGTTGCTGAATGCCAGATAAATGATTTATGCAATTTGCAGAAATGAAGAAGAGACAGTTCCCTGTGGTTAGCTTTCTCACTAGAGACTGCCTCAAAATGAAATTTAACTACCTTGTCAAATGCCAGTGGTAGCTATTGTTGGAGTAAAATTTAGGCACAGATAAGAATTTTTTAAATGAAGAAAGTTTATTTGAAGACGATAAAAGGAAATCAGCATTTTAATAATAGATTATAGTGTCATTCTAAAGGGAGTATAGGTGTGGGTGATAATGTTAAAATAAAGTATATTTGTCTTTCTCCAGTCATTAGGTTCAGTCATAAACATATATTCTTGCCTACATACATACAGAGCAGCTCATTGGATCAAGTGTTCCTCATCATTCTTGGAGCTGCACTCAGAAAATATGATTATTGGTGTAAAATGAATTTAGCACTAAACAATGATCTGTATAAGGTCTACAGCCCCTACAGACGGACAGAGCTTGGTTGAATAATAATCTCAAAGATAAAAATACATCAAGTCAGAAGTTGATCTCCCTGAGGCTGTAACAATAAGGAGATCATGCTGGAGATGATCATGGTGTGTCAGTAGGTTGGCTGTACCTTAAGCTTTATAGATAGGAGTGCAGAGGTGCAGGTGGTGTGGTCTTGAATGGGGGTTGTTTTGCAGTCAGTGCAAGTCCCACTCCACTGTCCTGAGTGCCACCTCTGTGTCAGTTAGGTCCACGAGACTCGCAGTTCTAATCTCAATCATTCATCCAACAAAGAATGGGGAGTTTAAAGTTGTGTGTCTGACCTTGACGGCACATCCTGGCAGAAGAGAGAAGTCTGTTTGGCTTTGTCATGAGCAAACAAAGGAATCACTGAGAATCTTATGGAAGTTCTGAGTCTTATCTAAGTCCTACACAGAGAAAGATGATGGGTTCTTTACAGCAAGCCATTTCCCCAAACACAAAATGTTAACAGAGTGGCTGGAAAACAAATAATTTCCTAATTATGACGTTTTTAGGGTACAGAGCTCTGGTGAAGTTGAATAGTCAATGTTCCTAAACTTAGGCCTGTGAAATAGGACCAGAGCCATTTACCCAACTGTTGATGGAAATTTTACTTTGAGACATGCAGTGGTGGCCACCAGGCATGGGAACTAGAACGTGGGAGAGTGTATAACTAGGGAATCTATAGCCCTGGGTTTTCTTTAAAAAATTACATTGCATCATTCTCCCCATTTCCTCAATGCAAAGATTCTTTCATTTTGAGGGTGAGGAATATGAAGAAAGTCATTCTTCTGTGTGTCTACTGAGTACCATTGTTCTTCTGTTCTGAGATCGAGGCCATTGAGGGGAGAAGAATGAAGATGAGCAGTAATCCAGAGGTGTCCTTAAGGGAATATATCAGCCAGTGATTTGCCATGAAAATGACACGGCAAAAAGAATCCCCAAGCTAAATTGGCAAGCAGTCTACTAAGGTGATATGTTATCAGAAATCCCAAAGTAGAAAAGGTATTGCAACTAACTTGACTAAGCAAGTTTGAAGGCTGATCAAGTACTAGTAGATGTGGATTGTTGTAATGCTACTGAACATAAGCTAACCGCATGAAGGGATCCTCCTTCATCACCTTTCTTACGGTAAACATTTAATCACACATGATAGGTGAAAGCCTTACAGCATGAATCAATACCAGGCCAAAGCTCCATCTCAACGAGGGCAGATGTGCATTTTGGTCACTGTGAAATAATACCTGGAAGAGCATCTAGAACGTGGAAAGCGTTAAACACATTAACTGTTGAGGAAGTGAAAGGAAAATTAAAGAACAAGTGGATGCCATGAAATCTGTTCATCTTCAAAGCACTCAGCCCATAATTTCATTCCAATGATATTCTTTTGTCCTTTCACTCACCTAAAAATTCTCTATACTATAGAATTCACAAAATGAGATAGGATATCTATATATCCTAGGGAAACATTTTTTTTCCCATTTCTCCTTTGTAAATGTGAACATTTTGCTGCTGTTCTCTTTTACCTTGATCTCGTAGAGCTGCTTTTCCTTTCTCTGTCATTTTATTACCAGAAGGGGGACCTGGCCCCGAGCTGGTCTACCTAGGACTGGCCGACAGTGTGTGCGTTCCTGACTTTGTGTGGGGAAGACTCCACTAGAGCAGTCCAGGTCACCCTGAAGGCACGTTCATCAAAGCTGGGGTCGGTGAAGCAGGGAAGGGCCTAGCATACAAGAAGCAATGGGAGGGTCTAGGCTGGGCTGCCTTAGCTCAGTGGGAGTCAGAGGGAAGGGGCCTTGGGTCCTGGCTTGGAGAGTGAGCCCAGGATGAGCTGCTGCTGCCCATTGCTCCCTGGGTTATCAGTCTCATGGGATTCTTTACAGTTTAGGAAACCAGTCCCTGTGGGTGAAGAAGAGGAAGAAGAGGATATGTTTCACAGAGGGAGAATGCAGGCTGGGTTCTTCGTCTTGAGGGCTTTTATCTCTTTTGCAGGTGGATATCCTAGGGGAGATCTCAGCAGAGGGTTGTAGCAGAATATTCTTTACCTTTCCAGGTGTGCTGTTTCAGGGTCATGGTCGCCACTGATCAGACAGTTGCAGGGCAGGGGGTCTTTAGTTAGTGTTGCTGGTCCTGGTACCACCCACCTAGTCTTGCTGCTTTTCTGGGCCTGGAGCTGAAATAAACTGGGGCCCACGTATCATCACTAGGGAGGGAGGTGACCTGCATCTGGCTGTAATTTGTGAGCCCAGTTAGTTCAGCTGTCCATCTCAGACTTCCCCATTCTATTTAGCAACAAAGTTTTCCTAGCTTCTAACCATCCTGCCTCAATTTTATGATCAAAGAAAGTCTTCATGTTCCCATGTGTTAATATATTCTCAAAGACTTTCTTAACTCCATTTTTCTAATTTAATCTGTTTCTAAAGAATACCAGTTTTCATTTTCTGGAGGAACATATTAAACTCAGTAGGGTCACCATGAACTAAGTAAGTATTGGGCTATGTGACTAATATATTCACTGTGTAAATGTTAGTCTTTGGCACAATGTCTGACCTATTAGTAATAAATACAATGAGATTAGAGCTGTGGCTTTCATAATCAATGCAATTGCTACTATTATTTTTGAATACATGTTAGTTGACAGAACTCAATAGAATTAGAATAAACTAAAAGACTGTATGTAAATATTTACCAATATATACAACAGGTATCAAAATAGTTGGGGAATTTGGGTCAATACATATGATGATCGATTCAATCTACAAAAATAATTACTAATTCCTGTTTATATGTGCACTCATTTGTACACTTTGTAGTAAAAATGTGTATTAGAGCAAATTATCTTCACATCTTATTTTAACATAAAACATTTAGAAAAACATCATCAAAGTGATTATATTTTTGTCAGTTGGCTCCTGAGGAGTACAAAATAAACCCTTGTTAAAATATTTTGTTCATGGTTTTCAAACATAAGTCTATGAGGTCAGCATAGTTGTAAGAAAATATTTGCTAACAAAGTTCAAATATAAACAGGATGGCGTGCCCTGCGTGGGTCATTTCTTATATTATACTGCACTTGTGAAAGAGCCATCAAAGTAAACTGCTCATTAATTGTACATTAAGCAATTATCCCTGAATCTTTGCTAATCTCTTTTTGACAGATTCAGCCATGATTCCTCTAAGAGGGCAGAAAATGTTGAGTCAAAAAGGATAAGGCCAATGGTATTCTCATAAATTTCTTCTCCATCAACACTTTCCTACAAACATCACTAGCTTGGTCTCAACTTCAGTATTAAAGAGTAAGAAAATAAATGCATTGTGCTGCACCCTATGCTTGGCTTATAAAAATAAATTATTACTTATGAGAGAGCTTTATTCTGTCAGCTACACAGATGGGGGCTGGGTAAGTGGCCAAAAATATTAAACAGGAAACACATGGATACAAGGTACTGATGTTTTATGAGATTCATTTTTCTTAAAATGTGCATGTCAATATATTGCCAATAAAAATGCTTTTAGTAACATAACTGTTGTACACAGCATGTAAATAAGACACTAACCAATGATCTATAATGACTAGCGTGCTGGGACAGAAAGATTTACAAGCAGAAGATGATAGTCTAACAGAAGAATAAATTCAATCTACCTGAGTTGGACTTAGTACTGCTTTTAAAACCTTTAATCTTGTAAGTGGGCTTTTTTCTTCCTTCCTTCTTTTCTTTCATCATTTTTTCTAATCTTTCTGTTGAGCAATCATGTCTTGCTTTGCTATTTCTGAAATACTGTCATCATTATTTAACACTTAGCAACCATTTGAAATGTATCAAGCAATGTACATAATTAAAAATGGAGGAAATAAAATAATGAGGAAAATGCCAAACACTGGCAATCATTTTATTCTAGAGAATGTCAACTTTTTGGTGTGACTCTAGTACTAAAAGAGGATTCTGCATGAAGTTAGGAGTGAGAATTGGAAACTGCCTTCTGTTACTTTTGGTCACTCAAGCTAGTGGAAGCATTTCACAGAAAGTTTTGTGAAAGTCTAATATTGTTTCAGGTGTTGGTGTGAACTTTACATTTCTATATTTAAGAGTTCTCTATAAGCAATTTATAAATACCACAGGTCCCCAGTTTTATTTCTGTTACTCAATAGAAAAATCTATTAACAGTCATTAACTAATGTAACTGGGATAATGAATAATCTCTTTATTACTCATAGTCATTGCTAGCTTATCAAACTTTTTAAGATTTAGGGGAAATTGCAGTGCTCCACACTAAAATTATGTTGAAAATAGGTTTGCTTTTATTAATGATTTAGAAAGTTATGATAAAATTAAATAAAATAAAGTTAAATATTTAATTGTATAGCAGAAAAAAGTCATTTTTAACTTTTTGAGTTCATGATAATATATCCAGGGGTTGGCAAAAGTAGGTTTACAGTTTTAAGTATATGAAACACTGAGTTAATAAAGCTATTTTTAAAAGATTTTATTATTTTTAGAGAGAAGGGAAGGGAGAGAGACATCAGTGTGTGGTTGCCTTTCACCTGCTTCCAGCCACAGACCTGGCTGGAGACCTGGCTTGCAACCTGGTTATGTGCCCTGGCTGGGAATCGAACCAGTAATCTTCAGGTTCACAGGCTGGTGCCTTATCCACTATGCCACCAGCCAGGGCTAATAAAGCTATTTTAATAATCATAACCTAAATGTCTTTTTCTATATGAACAGCCACAAAATTACTTTTGCTCATCCTGTATTTTCTTTAGGATAAGTTATCTAAATAGCTAATAAAAATAACAAAGAATTTTGCTGATACTAAACTGCTAATATAAAAGCTTGGACTGTATTTGTGTGTATTTCAAATACAGCTCACTCTAAAAAAAGAATTACTAAAAAAGCATGGATGTGATTTAACTTACCAATAGATGGCAGTAGGAGTTTGTATTTCAAATTACTTGAAGGAATTTGACCATCTATTATATACTGTGCTAAAATCAATGATTTGAAATCATTACATTAAAATTTAGCCAGCAACACTCATCCAAGTTTAATATAAAAATGGTGTATATTTGTGTATATATTTGCATATATACATCCACAATATGCATATGTAACAATATGTCTACTTATATATTTATATATTAGATATGTGTTGCTATGTAACAAATTACTTCGAAATGTAGGAGGAATCATGAACTATTTCACATGGTGTTGGGAGACCAGAAATCCAGGCCTGGCTTAGCTGGGTATTCCTGGTGCAGCATCTTTCACTGCGATACTTAAGTTGCCAGTCAGGGTTCCAGTCACTGGAGGGGCTAGGCAGTCCACTTTCAAAGTCTTCCAGAGCGCTGACTGCAAGATGTTTCTGTTCCCTGGCTAGGGCAGCTTCTCTGTAGAGCTGCTTATTTGACATGAGAGCTGGCCTTCCCAGACTGTGTGGAGAAAGCAAAAAAAATAAGAATACAAACAAGCAAGAGAGCCCCAAAGAAAACTCCCTCTAGTCTTCTTTAAAACTTACATTTATTGGAGTGACAAGGGTTAATAAGATCGTACAGGTTGCAGGTTTACATTCCATGTTACATGATCTGTATTTTGCTTTGTGTGTCCACCACCCACACTGAGATCGTTTTCCAGCACAGTGTATTTGGTTGCCTTTTCTCTTTACTACGCCCTCACTCCCTTCCCTCTGGTAGCCAGCATACTGTTGTTCTGTCTATGAGTTTCAGTTTTATTTCCCACATATCAGTGATGTCATACATTCTTAGTTATTTCTAACTGACTTCATTTAGCAAAATATTCTCAGGGCCCATCTATGTAACCCAAAATGGCAGTATTTCATCTTTTCTCATGGCTGAGTAGTATTCCATAGTGTATATGTACCACATTTTCTTTACCCAATCCTCTATTGAAGAGTACTTTGGTTGTTTCCACCACCTGGCCACCTTCAATAATGTCTTAGAGAACATTTTATGAATTTGACCTCAAAAGCAAGGGAAGTGAAAGCAAAAATAAATGAATGGTTCTATATCAAACTAAAAAGCTTCCAACAACAAAAGAAACTAAGAAAACAAAAAGGCAACCGACTTAGTGGGAGATGGTATTTGAAAACAACAGCTCTAACAAGGGGTTAATATAAAAAATATGTAAAGAACTCATGCAACTCAACATTAAATAATCCATTTATAAAATGGGCCAAGGACCTGAACAGACATATTTCCCAAGAAGACATACAAATGGCCAACAGACATATGAAAAGATGTTCAACTTCACTAGCTATTAGGACAATGCAAATAAAAACTAGATGAGATACCACCTTGTACCTATGAGAATGGCTATTAACAAAACAAATAATAACAAGCAAGGATAAATATGAACACTCATTTGCTTCTGAGGAAGGTAAACCAGTATAGCCACTATGGAAGACAGTATAGTGGTTTCTCAAAAAAAAAAAAAAAAGAATGAAGTTACCGTAAGACTGAGTAATTCATCTTCTGGGATCTACCCCAAAAATTCAAAAACATTTTTTCACAAAGATATGCAACCTCTGTTTATTGCAGTATTCCCTTTAGCCTTTATAAATGACCTCTGAAGTGACATACTGTCACTTCTATTTATTCCATTGGTCAAGACACCTATCCTGCTATAATTTGGAAGATGATTATACCAGGTGAGAATAGAGAGATACATCTTGGGGTTGGTTATATATTTATATTATCACCTCTTCATACTTAATTTTTAATTCTTATGTCAAATTTAATATTTCTAGTTATGTACTTGAAGGTATTTTTCCTATCTTTCTACTCAATATATTTTCTTCAATCAACCTATCTACCTTTCTTCCTGTCTTGTACCCTGTCCACATCTTTCATGACCAAAAAAGTGAAATGTGCACAGACATATAAACATGTTTTTAAAATCTGATTTATTGATTAGCATATTATTAAAACTTTTGGAAATAGACCCTCAGAGAAAAGTGTTTATTATTCACTGATACAATAGTATCTTCTCATCACAGAGGGTAATGTCTAGAATAAAATCCTTTCTAAAGTTCTACTTTACCTTAATCCATCCATGACAACTTTAATTTTCTAGAGAATAAGTCCCATTGTCCCTTTAGAGTTAAAATAAACTTGTTTATTAGGAAAAAAAGCAGTTATTACAGATAAAGTGAAAGCATTAGGACTAATAGTAAGAGCAAAGATATGAAACTTTTAGTATTTTCTATAAAACAGCTTAAAATGTTTTTAAACAAAACTGTGATGTTAATGGCATAGTGGTCAGATAATGATAATAAACATAACAGGGTATAGAAAGGAAAGAATGAAAATCCTTAATTGTTTAAAAAAAATTAAATTTGGAGGTGCTTTCTGGTTAATAGGCTTTCTCCATCAGGTTCCAGTAAAGGAAACTGACCATTCCAGGTATTTGAACCAGAATGAAATGCAACTCACGAAACTTGGAGCTTACAGATTCGTTGTAACTTGTCAGGGAGAGTTCTACTCTGGGATGTCCAGAAGGTTCCCAGAACACATCAAAATGACTAAACAGAGGAACTCTATCTAAGACACAACTAAGAAGGTATCAGAAAGGTGCCACAGAATCTTCTAAGTTTAAAAATGTACCACTGATTTGTGGTTTATCAGCATAAATAATATAAAATTGCCTCTAAATACCTATTAAGCTATAGATTGGACACTGCTGTAATACAATAGAAAATTCCCACACCCACACAATATTGCAAAAAAAATCAAAAAATAAATGCAAAAACTCTCCTGTTTTATTTTCAGATTTTACATCTCAAGTAAATGCATATAAATGCCACTTTCTAATACACATAAAAGAGCTTACCAATAAAAGCATCTGAGAAACACAGTGTTTCTTTCCCAGGCCCTGTAGACTCGAGGATGTATCAGGCATAAATGCAAAACAACAGTCAATCCTATGTGGCCCCTAAAGAGGTTGTTTTTCAAGTGTGGAAGTGATGCTTTCTCTACAGCTTCTGTCATTCTCCTCGGGAATTTTTCTTCCGATTGTCCTAATTAGTCATAACATACTCCATGTTTTTGTTACAAATATTTTTTTTTTGTAGCACACAATAAAAATAGATTTTACTATCCTTTGTTGAAAAAAAAAAAAACAAAAACATTCTCCTTCCTTGGAGAATAATTAGCTTATAAAACAGGATACACCATTCAAAAATCAAATTAATCCTATATGCTTAGGGCAAAACTGGGCTCTAGAAAATATTTTCTCTTTAACAATACCTATACCTGAAAAGATATAAGAAAAAATAAACATATACAGGTTACTGAGCATTTATGAAATTCTGGTCATTGTTCATCATAATAACCCCATAAAATAAGTATTGTTATTGCTATTATACAGATGAGGACAGGAGCTTAGAAACTTGAAACAACTTGCCTACAAGTGACCGAATGAAGGACCTACTGTAATAATTCAGGTTCCATTCTGTTGCAGAATAGTCATAAGTATATGTTCTTTTTAAAGACTTTGTGTCATATTGATGTGTTTAAATTATTTAATATGCGTTAAGTATAGTAGTTTCTGTTCCGATGGAATCCAGAACTTGATCTAAACTGAAACTGCCTACTGTAATTAAACTTCACTTGATCACAAGGTGTGGGAGGTGAAAAGGGGAGTGGAAAATGGAGGGGGGCAGTGCACATGATTGGGTTTATTTTTAGTTTAATCAGTTTGCTTTGAAGAAAGCTAAAGGAGTTCATCATCACCAAGCCCTTATTATAGGAAATGTTGAAGGAACTTATTTAAGGAAAAGAGGATCAAAATTATGAACATTAAAATGACAATAAACTTAACCATCAACAACAGAACCTAAAAAATTAAAAACACAAAAAACTAAGCAAACAACCAGAACAGAAACAGAATCATAAGTATGGGGATCATTTGGAAGGTTATCAGCTGCAAGGGGGAAGAGGGAGAAATGGTGCAGGGAATAAGAAGCATAATTGGTGGGTATAAAATAGACTGGGGGTAGTTAAGAATAACATAGGAAAGGGCGATGCCAAAGAACTTGCATGTATGACCCAAGGACATGAACTAAGGGGGATGGGATTGATGGAGGGAAGGGGATACTGGGTGGAGAGGTGGAAAGGGAAAAACAATTGAGAAAACTGTAACAGCATAATCAATAAAATATACTTTAAAACAGAAAATAAAGGGCCCTGGCTGGTGTTACAGTAGATAAGGTGCCAGCCTGCAAAACCAAAGGTCACTGGTTTGATTCCCCAGCCAGGGCACATAACCAGGTTGCAAGCCAGGCCTCCAGCCAGGTCTGTATAGCTGGAGGCAGGTGAAAGGCAACCCTACATTGCTGTTTCTCTTCCTCTCTGCCTCCCTCTCTTCCCCTCTCTACAAAGAAAATAATAAAATCTTTAAAAAAACAAAAAAAGTTACAATTTTAATATATTTAAAATTGGGTTATTTTCTCTTACACTGTTTTGGGTTGCATGTAACAGACATGCAACAACTTAAGGGTTTTGTGTTCCTAGTGTAATGGTAAAAACAATGGCAACTAGTTCAGGAATGGTGTGTCCATCCTTCTGTGCCATTTTTAGCATATGACTGCTTCCTGTCTCTGTTGTAATCTGGCTGCTTTCCTGCGGTCATCCCATCTGTGGCCCTGGCGGGCGACCAGGGAAAGGGCAAACTATGAAGAGCAGACTGGAGGAGGTAAAGAGAGAAGTCAGCTAAACTGTTCGGGTTTAAATAGCTGATCCAAAAGTCCTACCCAGCAACTTTGGCTCATATTTTATCCAGCAGAACTATATGTCATAGCTACATGTTACATGTAGAAAATATCAGTGTGACTCATAAATGAGTGTTTAATTTGGGATAGAAGGAGATTTTTAGTAAATTAATAGCAGAAATGACTACTAAAATGTTAAGTAGTTAGCGTCCTAGGGCCTGGGAAAATCTAAAATATTATCTTTTTAAACATTTTTTTGTTTATTTTTATTGTTGACACTGTTACAGTTGTCCCCATTCCCCACCCCCCTTTGTCCACCTCCCCTTGAGAGTAAACAAAAGCCTTCAGAAATGGGGGTGAATTTACCCTCTCCCAAAGAGCTCTGTACTGTGGGAATAACCCAGGTGTATGGCATTCCCCCCACCCCCTGTCTCCAGGTGGGTAAATAGAATGCAAGCAGAAAGTGTCAGGCCCTGGTGGAAGGCTCAGAGAAGCTGATACAGCCACACGATGGAAACTGAGGGAGAGCTGAAAAGGAGGGAGAAAATGCAAGAACCCAAAAGCTGTGCATGAACTCACCTCAGATACTGGTTGGGTGATGAACTGTACATATATGCCAGGGTGAAATTCCAGGGGAAACAACAGACAGAATGCTGAGAGAAAAAAGGTTGGTATTTCAGTTGCTTTCAATGCAGAGGAGACACTATTCTGAGTTTGAGCCCATATTCTGAGTTTGGCAGGGATGGATACAGAAGTCGGGTTTTATCTTCAAACAACCGAAAGGACCATGTCCTGAGTGTGAAAGGCTAAGGACTTCACCCTGGGATTCATGACACGATGAAATAACGGACTAATATAAACAAGCCCACAAGATCAAAGTTATCCATTGGTAATTTGTTAGAATAAAACTCAGTGCTCATATAAAGCAGATAATAGAAATTATTTTTATAATTCACTAGTCACAATGTCCAGGTTTTTAGAAGTTCTAAAATAGGTTAAACCAAAAACTACAATGATAAATAAGAATGGTGGCTTCCAGGCTGAGGGCAATCAGGTAGAAAAGGGTATGAGAGAACTCATGGTGATGGTGATAATGTTCTTTAATTTGACTGTTGGTTACACAGGTGCATTTGTCAAAAATCAAGCATTTTAACTTATAGTTAAAATCTATTAAGTTCAATAGAAAAATTACTGTAGACCTAAAATAAGTGAATTGATGAATAAATTTCCCCTGGTTTATGAATAATATATAGAAATAATTCTGTATATTCAGTTTCATAAATTATAAAAATAATTAAAATCTTAATAATCCAGCAATAGTAGCCAGATTTCTTTGATACTTTACTTCTTTCCCTAGTATCATATACATATAGTTCCCAATAATTGCACATCCCAATTAGTAATTCTTGGTTTTAGTATTACTATCTTCTAATTTAGAGAAATATCACCATCTTCTCCCTTCGATTTGAGTGTAAATGGCATAAAGGTGTGGCAGTAAATTCATTATGGATCAGTAATTCAGTGATTCTCACTTATGCTACGTTCTGGATCAGTGAACTAAACATCAATTTTACAATAAACTGCCTTCTGCTCTCTGCTGCATTTTTCACTCTTTGGGCTCTGCATCATACATAGCAATAATGAAAATTAATCCTATTTCAGCTTGGCACACACATGGAGTACACAGAGTACACAAAATATTTCATTTTCATAGGAACCCTCTGGAGTTAAAATTCTTGAAATTAAAAAAAAAAAAAAAAACATAGAATTCCCCCTTCACAAAACAGCAGCAGCATTGTTGTTCAGAACCAAGCAAAGAATCTTCTGAATAAACTAAGCTTTTTTTATTTACATTTTTGCTTTGATTGAAGATCTTTAGGACTGTTCTTCTGTAAACAGCAATGCTGTGTTTGATGTCTAAAGAGAAAGTCAAGATATGGTACATAATAGAACTTGTCTCTTTAATAGGACTTCTGAGTTTCATATCAAATATTCAATCTATATGTAGACAGTTTTGATCATTTTAGTTTTAATACAAAAATGTATAAAGAGCAACAAATTGTTTTATCATCCTGTCTTCATCTTGCAAGTGAAGTAACATTCCAGTACTTTTAGTAAAAGTACATTGGTGTGCATGTATTTATAAATCTTTTATTTTGACACAAGTCTATTGGAGAATAAAACTCCAGTATAAGCATGAATGACTTTAATTTCTTAACATCTTTCTTCCCTAGACTCAAAATGCATTTATAAGTTCTTGTATTTCACAGTTTTGTCTTCTTAGTTTTGCAAAATAAAGAGCTTTATATAGGAAGATGATTTATATCAAAGACTTAATTTTATTAGAAAGTGAAAACAGTATCCCAGAGTAATGAAGTAGAAACTGCCAGCTCACTGTAAGTTAAACAGTAAAATAGAACTCAGCTAGCCCATTCCAATAACACACATCTTAGACTCTGAACATTCAAGCATTTTGGTGTGTGTAATTCTCTATGCTTCAGGTTTTGCCTTGCATATGATGTGGTCTGAGCAAATCCAAGCCTTAGCATAAATCTAGAACTAATTCATTTAAGTGAGTTAACATTCCGACCTGGAACGCATCTGAGATGAAAGAAGGAAATGATTGGACATGGTTTATGCTGCATAAATTTAAATAGAGACGCTTCTTGAAATATTTCCTTAGAGTTAGTCAAGCTATCTTGCATTATTGGTTCAAAGATATTTTTCTTTTTTTTTTTTTTTTTTTTTTAAATATTTTATTTCATTATTTTTGAGAAAGAGGGGAAGGGAGAGAGGCAGCGAGGGAGAGAGACATCAATGTATGGTTGCGTTTCACCTGCCTCCAGCCACAGACCTGGCTAGAGACCTGGTTTGCAACCTGGTTATTTGCCCTGGCTGGGGAATCGAACCTGCGACCTTTGGGTTC